>JAQQZZ010045469.1:0-41654 GCA_030265115.1 Mopalia vespertina | reverse complement strand
CTTATTCACAGTGTTAGATGTTTTTTCAAGGTTTAAGGCTTTGATAAGGGGGTGCGTCTTATACATGAATGCGTCCTATACATGGGTATATACGGTAATTATTACCGTACAGGTGTGTACCATATTATTCTAAAGAAGAACTAGAAGCCAGGAAGAAAGATATTAGTAAAAGAATGACAGATACAGCAGTGTGTAGGCCTGGATGCGAATAGGCCTACGTATCCTTTATAGACTTGTATTATACAGTCAATATGCAGGCCTAGTCGCATGGAAGACAAGTCTTGGCATGGTGTATTGACCTGAAAAGCAATACAAAAATGCCGTCAAAATGGAAAGGAAAACTTTTAATTAAACAGGTGATAGCATGAATGTGTACCTAAAACTGTCCATATGAGTACTCAGTTCAGGCTCTTTGTTCTATGCTACCTTTACTGATACTGGGCTAGAGATCAGTGTAAAGCTCAGCATCTTTCTCCCGTTGTTGACTAGCTGATTTTTACCAGCCACTGCCTTAAAAAACAGAATCTCAGGAAACCGTGAAATGGATTGAATTCCTCTTGCAATAACCAATCATAATTCTGACATCCAGGTACTACGTAGGCAGGCATAATTCCTGTCAGAAATTAGTTATTCATACATTTAACACTTCAATATCCTATGATATATGTGTCACTTGCATTGTGTGCGTCACTTCTGGTTTGTAAAATTTTAATTACTGGCTTATTATTACTTAGTTTCTTAATCTGATATGCTGTTATGTTACTAAAATACTATTCAAAAACGACCAAAAGCCACTATAAAATCTTGTGCTTTCTCCTTTAATAAGTTTAATTTTAAGCCCCCTTAAAATCAGTTACACAAGTGTTGATTATCTGTGGATGCAAGATCTAGATAAATTTGTATTTAGATGGTTTAGTTATTGATGCACTTAGATTGATTGGTTGATGTTTTAAGCTGTACTTAAGGGTATTTCACTTACAGTGTATATGATGGCTGGGTATTCCAACAATAATTGATGCTAGCACAACCGAGATGTGAAGCCTTTCCATAATGTTGGAAAGTTAATTGCTACTCTTCAAACAGACTGCCCTTAGCCAGAGGGCAATGCATTTAGAATATATTTATTAATATTGAAGAGTAGGACTTTTACAAATATTAAAATAAATGTTATACATTATCTGATAGTGACTTGATTTTGAAGTTTAAATATAAATTTGGGTTTCATTTTTATAGACTTAACTTTGTATATATATTATATACTTTTTAGATATATTTATTACATACATTTTTTTTATAGAAACCACTTTGACTATTGAATTATATTGTTCCTATTTTTACTTCAGCCAGGGTTTGGCAGATAATACAGTGGTGGCCAAAGTGAATGATATTTTGTGGGATTTAGATAGGCCATTTGAATCGGATGCTTCACTAAAACTGATCAAGTTTGATGATCCAGAAGGTATGTGTTGCTAGATAATGTTATTACTACTTATCGCTGCAATCAAATACCATACATATTCATTTTATCATCATTTGAAATATAAAATTGATTCATCTTTGTTTTATATGAATTATTATTTTCTCCTAAGATGTACCAGGCCAGAGGCCGTGGTTTAGTGGTTAGCAAGTTTACTCAAATTTATTTAAAATTTGGCCTTTTCCATGTAACAATGTTGTAGCATTGATAAGGTAAAGCCTTTTTAGTGTTTAACCCCAATCAAACAAACAAACAAACCAAAGCCCCATTATGGCTGAATATATCAAATCAAATTACTAAATATTGTTTAACAATGTCAGCAATTCAAACACAAAAAGTGAAAGTGGGTGAATTTTCTTTAATCGCTCTCAATCAAATCTGATTTTTCAGGGCAGTATGTATTTTGGCATTCCTCTGCTCATGTTCTGGGAGAGGCCATGGAAAGGCATTATGGTGGGCATCTATGTTATGGACCACCTATTGAGAATGGGTTTTATTATGATATGTGGGTCGAAGACAGGTAGGCCTTTGCTATTTTTTAGTGCACTATTAATCATGTTGACTTCCTATTTTAGTCCAAACATAATCTCTGTATAAGTGCAGAATTGTCAGTATATTGTGAAATACGAATGTTAAAGTTGAAAATTATACAAGTTGGCAAACAAACCTGTTTCTTTCACTGCTTATGCACACAGTTTTCACTGCATATGCACATAGTTTGTCTAGCTGCACAGCTTGTTCTGCCTCTACAATATTTGTTGTCATTCACATCCTGAGTGGTTTCCTTAAACATTGAATACAATCTGTCAAACAGGTGCCTGAAGGGAGCTTCCTGTTGCCCTGGAGGAACAGGAAACTGATCCTGTATTTGTCCTGTCTTGTCTTTGTTTGTTGTCAATAGCGTTGAGGGTACAAACTGCTTCCATGGGCAAACTTATGTTCTATCCAATTGATAAATTTCAGTGGAAATTCCACTGAAAAAGATGAATATTAACTACAAAAGAGCAAATTGAAATAGCATTGATCTTTTTGGATAAAGCTCACATGCAATATCACTAGGGCTTGCTTAATCGGCCTGACAATTTGCCCGAGCAAGGATTTTTGTTTGAGCAAGTTAAAACCAAGATTCAAATGTACGACGGACAACCTCGTTTTACTGTGATTTATCAAAAATAACATTTGCCTTTATGCCATATTGCCCGCAGCTGTGGCTTAGTGGTTAGCGTGTGCACCTACTCATCCTAGTTTGATGTACCCTTCATGGGATCCAGTCCGTCTGTCTACCATCAGGTGTATGAGTGAGTCTGGCAGGAGTGTTTTTTTACAAGGTTTACTCACCTTTTTCCACCGTAATTATTTTTCTCTCTTCATTTATTCAAAATAATCAAGAGTGAAATGAATAATCGATAGTCCACTCTTATAAGTTAAATACCCTTAAGTACGACAATCCATCAAACAAACAAATCATCAGGCACAATTCTGGTATAAAGCGTTCTCAGCAGAAGGTGTGTTTTAACAATAGCACTATTGGCTGCTATTCACACAACCCAAATTTCAGGAGTTGATTTCTGCACACAAGGCTTTCAGTGTTATTTGCTTTTTACTGAGGAAAAATAAACAAACTGACTATTTTGGTATTTAAAATTGGCAGGGTGAGAAGTCGTCACATAAGTGAAATACCTTTGAGTACGACGTTAAACCCCAATCAAATAAACAAACAAAAACAATTTATTGGAGACAATTTCATGTCGATCCATTTTCTTTTTGTTGCATGTGTTCTACTTCTTTGGAGAGTTTCATCAATCTATGTGCCCGAAAATCAGTTCCCTTTAATAGTTGCAGACAATCTCCAAAAATATTTAATTGGGTTGATAATTTCCAGTTGCACTTAGTTGAAATCATTAACTAAAAATAAAGACAGATGTCGGGAAATATATAATATATATTTTTTTTCTTATTTTAAAGACAAGTTTCCAGTAATGATTTTCCAGCCCTTGAATCTATTGTAAAGAACATTGTTAAAGAGAAACAAACATTTGACAGATTAGAAATGAAAAAAGAGGATTTATTGGAGTTATTTAAGGTGAGTTGTCTATAAAGATGTGATGTACTGTTTGTATATTTTAATGACTGTAAACTATTTAGACATTAAAGATTGTCTTATTTGATTGTTAGGATTTTGGGGAATTTGAACAGACCTACATTTGTACTTACCATGTGTACTCTGGAGTGTTTTTTACACATAATTTAAGTTGAATACACCAAAACTGAATAGGCCACTAAAATACACACAGAAATTAAATTGCTATAATTCTGTAACACAAAAATACACATAATTTTAATAAAATATTCCTAAAAAAAGACATTCTTACACATATATTTTTTCTAAGGTAGGCATAACAGTGTCCATTTCAACTGTTAACTCTTACGGTCATGCAATTTCTCTGTGGCACAGTGTTTGGATACCAGTGATTGTCTCCTCTGTTTTATTACCACTATCATTTGATGATGGTTTCATTCACCCATCATATAAATGAAATGTGTACACTTTAGTATCCATTCCAACTATCACTTCTGATAATACTTTGGACAATGATTTTTCTTTGAAAGTTTTCATACTAATTATATTATATGTTTGTTTATCTCTTTTTTTTCCATCAGTATAACAAATTCAAGCAGAGGATTTTGAAGGAGAAAGTGACCACTCCCACCACTACTGTATATAAGTAAGTAAATCTCATTCTAGAATTTGAATCCAATATATTTTTGGTACATTATCTTTACTGTTAACCCCCTTTTCAAAAACACTTTTTATCCGAACATCATATTATCTCTGGGGATAAAGCGATCAGTGATAAAGTGAAGGGTTTTAGTCTTGTCCAGAAGAGTAGCAATGCTGTCTTTAAATAGCACTGGAGGAAGATAAACTTTCCAACATTATGGAAACACATCACATCTTGGTTGTGCTAGTGTTAATTATTTTTGGAATAAATCGCCGTCATATAAGTGAAATACCCTTCAGCATGGCATAAAACATGAATCAATCATTTAATCTGTCCATAATTAATCATTCTCTTAATTTCTAAAGTTGAGTGGACGGTTGGGAGGGAGTTAACTATTGCCCTGGTGCTCTCCGAGCAATGGGGGAACACCCAGCTGATCTGTTTAAGGGTTTTTTTTACTTGTTTTTGCTTGTGGCCAGTGGAATAGAGGATGATTCTCTTAAGCTGTTGTACTGGCACACCATCATATAAATGAAATAACCTTAAGTACAGAGCAAAACCCTAAACAAATTTGGAAAGTAAACCAATTGATTTCAATAATGTTTTCGCAGTTTTCGTCGGCATGATATGAAAATGCATACAAAGATACAACACCAACATGACTGTCTATTTAACAGAGACCATGTTAAAATTCAGTATTTCTACCTGTCATTTTAACCGTTTTGAGCAATCGGGGTGTCCCAAATGACAGGTGGACGGGGTCTCTAGCTAAGACTATGGTTTTGGCCCTTCAAAATAATGTAACCCTTTGCAAACCTTACTAAGGCTACGTCAGATTTCAACAATATATTTCAACATGATAATGCAAACTTGAACATGCATATGAAGATTTTTGGGACTCACTCCTGTTTAGATCTCAATATTATTTGTGGACTCTTAAGGCCCTTGGCAACTCTCCAGGAAAAATTCCTGTCATCACTCTAAAGTTGCAGTTAGTTTTGAATAATATTTTAAATAATGTAATTAGTAGTGAAAGAAGTGATATCACTATTTTTTAAATTTCCCTTCAGACTGCAATTCGCCATACATGTAGTTTGTCAACTGAAATGATATAAGCTTAGAAGGGGGCTAAGCTTCTTAGCCTTCTAACATGCAAGTTACCAACCTATGTTTACTAAAGTATTGATATGAAAATATTTTCATAATCTATATTATAATACAAGTATATTTTCTTGAAGATGTGGACCCTTGATAGATTTGTGTAGAGGACCCCATGTGAAGAATACTGGGAAAATCAAATCGTTCTCTGTAATCAAGGTATGTCCTGATAAATTGGTTATTTTTCTGCGGGGAGTTTGAGGGGTGATTCTGTTGCCTGATGTCCTCAGGGGTAAGGGAAAACACAAAACAGATACATGTATATTCGTAGTGTCTGCTTTGTGGCTTGTGTTTGTCATCGTTACCAGTGATGTTGATAGTTGTTTTCTTCACCCTTTTGCTGACATACCAACAACAACATATACATATGAATAAACCAAACTTATGGTGTAATACCAAAACAAACTTGTTTCCCGCTCTTATTTAGTCTGAGAATTTTGCTTTTTGTTTATAAACTGTGGGTCGCTATGATGGGAGAGGAGTTGTCATGAGGGGTGTTAGGATACCTTGGGTGTTTTATTCAACAGATCACTCATCAAGTCGCATTTCAAAACAATTTTTCAAATTGGTTATTTATTTCTCATTTTGTCCATCGGCATAAAGGGTTTGAGTAATGGGTGGTTGTCTCGTGGCAAATGGACTCTTGAGTGGGAGGGGACAGTTATCATGTTTTTTCCCTTTTGGCCTCCTCAGTTCAGCAGGGTACATGTACCTCAAAGCAATGGAATTTTGATACTATACTATGTTTTGAAGTGGCTTAGTGGTAGCATGTGCGCTAGAAGTAATACTACTTCGATTTACCATGGAGGGAGCTTCATGTTGCCCTGGTGCTCTCAGAGGTAAAGAGGAACAGGAAGCTGATCTGTTTGTGGTGTCTGTATTGCGTCCTGTTATTGTCCCGTATTTGTCCTGTCTTGTCTTTATTTATTGCCAGTGGTGTCAAGGGTGGTTTCCTTCATGGCTGGCACGTTGTCATATAAGTGAAATACCCTTGAGTACGACGTAAAACCCCAATCAAACAAACAAACAATCGATTTACCGTTTACAGAATCAAGTCCACCTGTCGACCCTCGGCTATATGAGTGAGTCACATGATGTGGCTGCAGCAATGGCAGGGGTGGTTTTTACAAGGTTTCCTCTCGGTTTTCCACCGTAATAAGGCAAGGAGCAGTGAGAAGTGGACAATCCGTCATCATATAAGTGAAATACCCTTGAGCACGACGTTGAACACCAATCAAACAAACAAATCATTATTTGAAGTGGACTAACTCTAATATTCAGTACATTTGAACACCAAGCGACATAGTTTAATAATTTAGACACATTTTGATTTGAATTACAGAACTCTGCTACATATTGGGAAGGTAACTCGGAGGCTGAAAGCTTGCAGAGACTGTATGGTATCTCTTTCCCTGATCCCAAACTCATGAAAGAGTGGAAACATTTCCAAGAGGAAGCTGCAAAGAGAGACCATCGCAAAATTGGAAGGGTAAGATTTTTGGAATGCCAACCCAGTTTAAGAGAATATGACCAGTATTATAGGCCTTCTACAACGTTGCTAAATGCAGGGTAAAACACTTCTCAATCAATGAATCCACTAGAATGGACCGTCAGTTAAAGTGCTAACATTCTGCTTTACATGTATGCTTTTAGCTTCTGGTTAAATGATACAACTCCCAAACTAGGGATCCGCTTTCTAAGAGCAGTGGCCGTGGCTTAGTGGTTAGCATACATGCTTACTTATCCTACTCCTTTGTACTGTTCACGAGATCGAGTCCATCTGTCGACCTTCAGGTATATGAGGGAGTCACAGGATGTGGCCCTGGCAAATGCGGGGATGAATTTTACGAGGTTTTCTCCAGGTTTTCCACCATAATTGGGCAATGAACAGTGTGAAGTAGACAATCCATCGTCATATCAATGAAATACCCTTGAGTACAACGTTAAACATAAATCAAACAAACAATCTAAGAGCAGTACCGCAGCTAAGGCTTAGTGGTTAGTGTGTCTGCTTACTAATCCTACTTCGATGTACCATCCTTGAGTTTAAGTCCGCCTGTGGACCATCAGGTATATGAGTGAGTTACACGATGTGGCTTCGTCAATCGCGCATGTGGTTTTTACGAGGTTTCCTACTGCTTTTCTACCGTATTTAAGCAAGGAACAGTGTGACATCCGTTGTCATGTAAGTGAAATGCCGTCGAGTACGTATTAAACCCCAATCAAACAAATAAACAAAATCTAAGAGCAGTATGTTTCAAGCATATTCACACTTCACATTTTATGGTTATTTAAGTGTGACTTTTTTCTTTTTTTTTGATACATAGTCATCAAACAAGTGAGACAGACTTGTTAAACACCATCAATCAATCAGTTGAACCGAAACTAATTATTGCGCATCATTTTGTATTAAGTTGTAAGAGCTATAAATATATGGCTTTTAAAGAATTCAGACTTTGTCAGGATATCAGATCTGCCAGTCCAAAATAGAAATTATAAAAATTATTACTTGTCCAGATCTCCTCTAGGATAAGTTTTAAGATGTTTAAATACCTAAAATGCAGTCCATCGTAAATATTGGATGACTGGTGTCTGGTTACAGTCCAGCAATGGCAATATATGGTTATGGTGGCTTTGTGTATGCTGCGTCAGACCCCTGGAACTTTTATAAACAGTTTAAATTTCAATCAAAAAATCTAGTGAACAATCATGTAGTTAGTAATTGGAGCTAATTTATTGCTATGTTCAGAGTGTTTCTTTATTGTAAAAGGCTGTGACTGATTGGTAGAAGATTGTATACAATACTAGCTGAAATATCGCTGAATGTGGCGTAAAACCCTAATCAATCAATCCATCCATTGTAGACCTCCAGATTCCCCAGCAGACGTGAGCGTTGATTATACAACTACTGATCTTTTCAATATTAACACAAGAAAGTGTTATCCGAAAAAAACAAAAAATTATTTTAATATTCACCTTCTAAAAGATGCCAAAATCATCTACTCTTGTATCGTTATGAATAGTTAGTTCCAAGTGTGACTTGTTGTATTTGGAATTTACTTTTATTTAAGGAACAAGAGCTGTTTTTCTTCCACGAGATGAGCCCAGGAAGTTGTTTTTTCTTGCCTAATGGTGCCCACGTATACAACAAATTAGTGGAGTTTATTAAGGTATGGTATTACTGATGTACATTTAGTCCATTGAACCTGTACAATTAGCTTTGAAAGATAGCAAGTGTATATAAATTTCAGTGCATGAAAATCAGCTTTTGTTTTATAGCAAACACGAAAGGGAAAACAAACAAACAATATTACTTGCAAAACTGTGTATAGTTTTATTTTGAATCAAAACATGGCAAACATTTTGGTTTTATCGCATAATATCTAACTGATTTCAAGTATGCGGAGTACCAAGAATGACTGTTAATTCTTTATATAGTTTAATTATTAATAACTTAACTGTGGACAATACAGTTAAAAAATACCTTAGTGCTGAGTGCGTATGGTTAGTGACATTATCTGTGGGTTCTTTTTTCAGGGTGAATATTGGAAGCGTGGTTTCCAGGAGGTTGTCTCCCCTAACATCTACAACAGTAAATTATGGGAAAGTTCAGGTCATTGGCAACATTACCAGGTAAGATCAACTCCAGACTTCTTCTAGGATGTCTTTACACCTTACGATATTCATTGTTTGAAATGAGGGGAAATATTTTGACTGTTATTTTACACACAAGCTGTAAAAGAAAATCAGTTGAGCATTCTACATACATGTAGTCCAAATCCTTTTGAGTACAACTTTGAACAATAATCAAACATGTAAGAATGCCTGCTGGGCTACATGCTTTGAAATAAAGGAATATATTCTGATGGGTTATTTTGAAAACAAGCTGAGAATTTGATCAGTTATTTCTGTTTAACAAATGAAAGTTTATGTCACCTGGATATACCTGTAGTCTAGTCAGCCGAAGAGTTTTCAGGAATGGATATTAGGGCTGGTCATGGGGTTTTCTGCCTATTTTAAAGCCCGGGGTTGTAGCTTAGTGCTTGGTGTATCCACGTCCACAGGTTCATGTCTGCCTTTTGTTTCTTTCCAGTTTTACACCATAATTAGGGAAGGAATAGTGTGAAGTGGACACTGTCATATAAGTGAAATACCTTTGACCCATTACATTAAACCCCAATCAAACAAACAAACATATTCAATTAAAATGCCAGGTGAGGCTACATGTTACTTGGGGTATGTGTCATGGAGTCTGAACTAAGTCATTTACATAATACCATTTTCTCTGAACTAAAGTGAGCTGGAGTCATTTTTGTTACTACATTTATTTATTTTATACCTGTGTTTTTATTGATTTCAGGATAACATGTTCTCATTTGAGGTGGAAAAGGAAATTTATGCTCTAAAACCCATGAACTGTCCTGGCCACTGGTAAGCTTTTTTCCACTTTATAATCTAACTATGGGACAATTTAATTACATATTAAAGGATCGTTAAAAATGACCTAATAATTGAATTGTCAATCGGTTCTCTGTCTTGACTTAAGAAAAAGCAACAGGCTTCACTTGGGAGTGATCATAATGGCCGACACTGATTGCCAACGCCTCTTCAAAGCCATTTAATATAGTCTTGTCCTATCAAAGGAGCACAGGTTGGAAAAGAGTTTACTGTTGCCCTGGGTCTCTCAGACCTAAGTGGCAACATGAAGACGATCGGTTTGTAAGTCCTGTCTCATCATTGTTTGTTGTCCGTGGCATCTGGATTGATTTCCATAACCATTGGGACTGAACTGCCGTCATATCAGTGAAATAATTTTTGTTCAGTATAAAACCCAAACAAAGAAGCTAAACACTGGAGGAACTTTATTTCCCAGCAGAGCTGAGCAAAGAATCCCCTTTTCTCGACAAGTTTTTGTAGTTTTGCTCAGTCACCTGTTTGGGTGAGATATATTTTTGTGTACTCAAACAAATATCCTGACGAATAGTTGATATTAATATAACGTACAGGGCTCTCGATGAATAAAATATAGGCGAGGGATCGACCACTCTCCTACATTTGGATAAAGGCAAGCTGTGGAGGTTTTAATGTTAACCTAGTTGAAATTGACAATGAAATTTAATCATACAGGCGAGTAATAAGTCTTCACTCTCCTTATTCTCAACTTGGGTGAGGACAACGCGAGTGCGAGATGACTCTCATTTCGTTTATAGGCCTGATGTTTAATGACATACAAGGGGCAAATAATAGCACTGACTTCTGATGTGTACCAAACCACTGTGTCTAAGGAGAGATGTGAATCTAAATCTTGGTTTTCACTGTGTAACAATATAGCCATATTAGGTATACTGATATACAGCCTCTACTGATATAAAACAATTAAATGTATTCCTGAGAATAATCAAGAGACCAAATATATGTATGAGCCCGTAACAACATAACTGCAATAATTTCAAATTTTTTTTGTGGTCAAAAATGTGTGGTAGGCCCCTATTGTAAGTTTTAAATTCTGTATTTAATTCGCTCGCATTCAATAGTTCCTAATTACATGAAATTGCTTTCCAAGTGCAATATGAATCTTCAATAAAAGACTGACAGGCCGAAATTGGAACTTAGTAAATCAAGTTAAAAGGGTGGATTCTCAAAAAGAAAATGGTTGCTTGCTCACTTCAGAACAGAAGAAATCGCAAGTTTTATCAAATCTTGTGGCTGACACTGTCATCTTCTGTAGCAAAAATATCCTTCATGATGACTCTTCTTTATAATTCCTCTTTTGTTCCTCACATAATTTTATGTGTTCCATAACCAAGTCCTTTCCTAAATTTATCCCTAAAATCATGATTTTTTTTTACCAGGATTGCAAAAAACATTTGGCAAAAATATTGGGGCGAAGATTTGGGTTTCAGTCAGTTTACAATTCAATCTTTCGTTTTCTTTCACAACCTCTGTCATCTGAGCCAGTTTTGCATTGATTTCGGTATTATTTTGTTCCAACCAATCAAACTACATGTATATAGTTTGTAACCCACTGATTACATATTAGTCTAAAATCTCCACCACTAAGTTCAAAGGTGCTCCTTTTAAAAAAAATACTCTGAAACAACTGACAATCCAATTAGCAACACTTGGTGGTTAATCACTCCTTATAAGTGACAATCCTGATATAAACATATGCCATGTGACTGCAGATGTCTAACAACATACATGTGTCTGTGACTTGCTATTTTTCTCAAATTTGTCAGAGGGTATCAGCATTGATGAGATCTGAATCGGACTAATAGGATTACATGTTCTTAATAAAACACATGTACAAAACTGTCCTAGAAGAAAATGTGCTTTAGTTTTATTAAATGTTCGATTCCTGAAGATATACCTTTAACTGTATTGTTTGGTTGATAGTTTGATGTTCGACCACAGACCTCGTTCATGGAGAGAATTGCCCTTCAGAATGGCAGACTTTGGGGTATTACATCGTAATGAGCTGTCAGGGGCTCTCACTGGACTCCTGCGGGTGCGACGGTTTCAACAAGATGATGCTCATATATTCTGTAGACCCGACCAGGTATGTCTATGCTTCTTGTTAACTTGACAGTTTTTGACTTGACAGAAGAACATGCTTCATTGACTCAATGTATGGGTTTATTTATCAAACCTTCAGGATTGATGACGATGATATGCTTAATTAACCCAATTGAGTCAATCAGGAATTCTATCTGTTTCTAATTTGTTTACTATGTTAATTAGTCTTTGAGTATGACACTAGACATCAGACCAACACAAATGTAAGTTTCGCTTATAACCATCCATTGGATGCCTTTATCAAATCATTATTTTGTTTAATCTTTGGAGGGAGCTTCATGTTGCCCTGGTGTTCACAGAGCTAAAGGGGAACAGGAAGCCGATCTGTTTGTGGTGTTTGTATTGCGTCCTGTTATTGTCCTGTATTTGTCTCACCTTGTCTTTGTTTGTTGCCAGTGGTGTCGAGAGTAGTTTCCGTCACCCATTGGGCTGGCACGTCTTCATATAAGTGAATTACCCTTGAGTACGACATTAAAACCCAATCAAACAAACAAACAAACAAACAATATAAACGGTTAGATTCTTGAGAAGAGCTTTGATGTTACCCATCTATAGCAGAGCCTAGTACATTTATGCTCATATCGTTCTTCTCTTTCAGATCAAGCAAGAGATTGCTGGATGTCTTGATTTTCTCAAATGTGTTTATGGAGTGTTAGGCTTCTCCTTCAAGCTTTGTTTGTCTACTAGACCAGAGAAATATCTGGGGGAAAAAGAAGTCTGGGATGTTGCAGAAAAGGTAAGGTGAAGTAACTGGACTGCATAGAAGCGTTTTTTTTCTTCTTTTTAACAGGAGAAGTGGTATTGTTTTTTTCACATAATGCGTTTGTAAAGAAGCCAAGCCAAGATTCTTGCATCTTAAATTCAGGCTATGGCATACTTTTTGTTCACCACAGAATTTACAGAATACTTTAAGAAATGTTGTTGTTTGTTTTTTTTCTTCTAGCAATTAAGTGAGAGTTTGGATGAATTTGGACAGAAGTGGGAACTGAATCCTGAAGATGGGGCTTTCTATGGACCAAAGGTAACTGTTACCTTGTTGTTAAATATACAAAATGACAATTAGTGTAGTTCCTCAATCAGGATATCAGACCTGTGCTGTAATCTTTTCAGGCATAACCTTAAAATCGGTCCTCTAAAATTATGTGAGGTAACCTAACATTTGCATTTTCCCCTGGTTTGCTGATTTTTTTAAAATACATCAATGTTCCTTTATGTAAAATAATGCAAAATTACTTTAAAATACAATCTTCATTCATTATCGGAGGAAAAAATTTGTCAAATTCAATAGCAAAATACAAATTTAGATGAAGACTGCAAACAATTTGGGAAATCGGTCCTCCTAAACTAAGTTTGCATAACCATGGGGAGAACCCATTCTCACCAACAGCACAGGCCTTAGATATGGCAATACAAAACTGATTGACATGATGTTAAACACCTAGCTCAACAGTTATGGTATGATACTAATGTTGCATTCAAAATTGCATGAATAATGATGATAAAGCTGATCAACTCAATAAGTAACAAGTTGTAATTTCCAGCAACAGCACCATTCAAATGTAATTTACAAGACGTTAAACTATGTTTAGTTCTCAAAACCGCGCTCTTGAATGCTTTCTCTTTTAAACTTGTAGATGTCATTAATACCTCACCTCTCAATGGTGATAAAGACAACAATTTTTTTTAGGAAAATGTAATATTAATTTCTGTGTTTAATATTTTGGGTTCTTTATGTATTCCAAGTGAGACCGATCTGTTTGAATTACATCCTGTGATTATCCTGTCTTGTCTTTGTTTGTTGCCAGCCCATGTCGAGTGTGATTTCTTTCACCAATTGGGCTGGCACGCAGTCATATGAATGAAATAACCCCTAAGTACATTGGTAAACCGTAATCAAACAAACACAACTAAATCCAACTCTACTCTGGAAACAACATAGCATTAATGTTCATGTGACATGGTGTTTGAAGCACAGTGTAATGATTCACAGGAAGCAGGTTGGCAGTGGATTATATGAACATGTTTGAAGTTCATGCAGGATACGTACATTCACCGAGGCTAACAGCCACATAGAAAGTCTAGTTAGTCCTGTTGAACTGTACAAATTGGTGCAAACTGAACTAGAATAGCCCTGGTTAGCCAGCATACCATATGTTTAGAAGTAGATAAAGATATTTAAATTTACATTTTAATGTTTTTCTGGAATTGGCGCCCTCTGGCTAAGGGCAGTTTGTTTTAGAAGAGTAGCCATGCTGTCTTTACTTACTGGATGAGGATTAACTTTCTAAGTTCCAACATTATGAAAACATTTCACATCTTGATTGTGCCAGTGTCAGTTATAGTTGGAAATCACCGAAGTCATATAAGTGAAAAAACCCTTAAGCACTGGGCAAAACAACAAACAATCAATCTTCTGGAATTGGCTAAACCAAAGGCATTGTTGAAATATTTTATGCTCACTATTTTCTAACAGATTGACATTACAATACTGGATGCGTTAAGAAGATCACACCAGTGTGCTACAATACAGCTGGACTTCCAGTTACCTGAGAGGTTCAATCTCTTCTATAACACGTAAGTATACAACTATTGTTCTTGTCGTTTACATTGTATTTCCCATTTGATGCTCGCGGGTGGTTAGAGGAAGCTTCCTGTTGCCCTGATACCTTCTGAGTTAAAGAGGAACAAGAAGCCGATATGTTCGTGATGTCTTTGTATTGTCCTCTGACTGTCCTGTATTTGTTTTTTGAAAGTGGTGTCTGTGGGGGGAGGGGGGTCCTTCACCCATTGGGCTGCCATACCATCATGTGAATGAAATTACCTTAAGTAGGACATTATACCCCAATCAAACAAACAAAACACTTGATGCTCAGCAAATGGGACAGGTTAAAGGCTGTTTAGACTATGGTATAAAGTGTCTTTGTTTTGACATCCCAGCAGGACATCACCTTGAAGGTCTCTTGGGTAGTCGCTTACAGCTATCTTGGTGCTATGCTCCTTGGCCGGTTGCTCTAAAGGCTATTAAATTTAATCCTATATTATATGATGTCACACCATCTTCAAGGTCTAACTTTAACCCGGTGTTAGCAATTTAATCTGGTGTTAGCGACCAATCGTGTTTCAAGCAACTGGTCCCATGTGGTTAAGAGGGAACTTCCTGGTGCTCTGAGCTAAGGGGCAACTCAAAGGTTATCTGTTTTTGGAGTCTTGTGATCTTGTGATTTTTGTGTATGACATTAAACCCCAGTCAAACAGATATACAGTTAGATAGGTGCACATCTTTAAATGGTTAATTTTCAGTGGAGGTTCTAACCACAAATATCAAATTGAGTGCAGCTAAAATGTAGACCAATATTTCTTGATCAGTAGTTTAATCCATTTTGAATATCTTTGAATTGTCTACACAGCATGCATTCAGGTTATCGATGATTGCTTCCTTTCCATTTTTCTTAGAGACCATAAAAATATGCTTTGTTGATTTGATTTGATTTAGAATTTTCTCTTGGTTTCAGTGCAGGAGAGGCCGGTGAGAAAGCTCGTCCAGTCATTATTCATCGTGCTGTTCTCGGGTCAGTAGAGAGAATGATTGCCATCCTCTGTGAGAGCTATGGAGGAAAATGGTAAGATTACGAATGTCCTTAGATAATAAGGAAACCTATATTGTAGTTTTGTATTATTTACAATGTAAGTGCAGGTATTAACATTCCCTAATTTAGATTCTCATACAAGTCTCACCCTGTCAAATTGTCTAAAGCTGTGATATATGTTGTCTAAGGGCACAAAATAAGGAATCCCCTAATGATCCAAAAAATATGTTTGAGCTTTTTTTTTTTTTTTCATCCCGTCCATTTAGCAATGGGGACTTCTAAATGATATGATCTTAGTGTTTGTTTCTATATCATTTAGGGGGCTGTGGCTTAGTGGTTAGCGAGTTCGCTTTCTGAGCCTACTTCGATGTACCGTTCACAGGATCGAGTCTGTCTGTCAACCCTCAAGTATATGAGTCACATGATGTGGCTCCCGTAATCGCGGGGGTGGTTTTTACGAGGTTTCCTCTCGGTTTTCCACCGTAGGAAGGCAAGGAGCAATGTGAAGTGGACAATCCGTCTTCATATAAGTGAAATACCCTTGATTACGACGTTAAACCCCAATCAAACAAACAAACCAATCAACAAACAAAACAAACTATATCATTTAGGTGTAGATGGTTAGCCCTTATCTTATGTGTTAGTGATGTCTTATTGTACCATGTCCTCTGGCTAAGGGCAGTGTAAATAGTAGCAATGCTGTCTTCACTTAGCACTGGAGGAAGATTAATTTTCAAACAGTATCAAAACAGCTGTTTATGAGGTTTCTTTTCAGTTTTCCACCGTAATTAGGCAGAGCTATGTGAAGTAGACAATCTGACATCTTATATACGATGTTAAACCCCAATCAAATGTATTGTATTATGCTACAATAGGAGTCTTCCCTTCAACCTCCAATATACATGTATGAGGGGGGTCACACATCAAATTTATAGAAGGTAGGGTTATGGACAACCTATTGGCATACAGGTTTTGTGAGATAACCAAATATTTGCATTTGCCACTACTTTGCTGATTTTTTAAATACATAAATGTGCATTTCTGAAAAAAAAAGCAAAATTGTTTTATAATACGAACTTCATTGATGATTGGATTTACAAAATTTGTCAAAAGCAGTAACAAAATTAGAAGAACACTGCAAACAATTTTGGAAACATATAAATCAGTCCTCCTAAAATAAGTTTGCATAACCATGGAAAGACCCTGTTTGGTCTGTTCTCCCCAACAGCACAGGCCTGTACCCTTGAGAACATGTTTAACTCCAATCAACCAAAAGGTTAGAGAATAGACCGGTTTATTCTATGATATATATTAGTTTATAGCAAAATCCCAGTTTTAAATTTTAAAATGTAAATGTCATACTTGGGCAATGGACAAATAATGCAAAATAAATAACAACAATATTTCTTTTTCCTCACAGGCCGTTTTGGATTTCACCTCGACAATCCATAGTTGTACCAGTAGCACCACCGTTTGATGAGTATGCTCAAAAGGTATGACAATATTTCTGTGTTATACGTCTAGAGATTTTCTTGTCTTTTATTCATGCCAGTAGTGTATTGAGTGGTTGCCTTGCACCAGTAAACTTAAGAACGATGTCAAACCCCAATCAAACAAACAATAAAACGACCATACCTACAGATGTAACCGGAAGCTATGAATTGATAAATGGTTCTTGGTTTACCTCAAGATTGTCTCGTTGTCAGCCACAGAAAGAGTACTTGTCCCTGTATTCACTCCGGTGTAATGATCTGGTACAGAGAAGGATTCTAACACCCAAACAGTGTAAGTCTATATGGTCACTGGTAAAATATCCAACAACCTACACACTAGGGTCTTGTAGTTGAAATACCATCAAGTTCTACTGATTTTGCAACATGGAGCTGATCTAATTGTGATGTATTTGAATTGTGTCCTGTCTTGGTTGTTACCAGTGATGGCTTACTTCACCAATTGGACTGGCATGCAGTCATATAAGTGAAATAACCTGAAGTTTGGTGTTAAACCATAATGAAACAAATGGCTGATTTTACCATTGTTTTTATTATTTTATACACATTTAGGTTCAGCAGCAAGTAAGAGAAGCTGGGTTCCTCTGTGATGTAGACTTAGACGATGGAACAACCATGAACAAAAAAATCAGGAATGCTCAACTGGCCCAGTACAACTTCATCTTCGGTATGTTCAGTACTTTTACATGTATAACATGAAGTTTGGGTTTTTGAATACTTGTTAGTTGAATGATTTTTTCCCCAACTTTGTATTTCCTTACTTCTATTTGATATCTCCTTACTTTTATCCCATCATGATGCCAGAATAGGTTATTTTTATTCAACTGCATTTTGTTACCATAGCAGTCACTTTGGAACTTTCATTCTGTTATAACTTACACGGATGTAGCACAATTTGTTATCTAATCTTTGACCTCCTATACATGGATTTATTCTCTCTCCACTTTATACATTAGGATTTGTAGCCTTATTATTGAACTTCTTTAATACTTGTAGAGTCGAACAGTTTATGTTATTCCACTTAAAAATGTCATCGAATAAAGGGAGCTTCCTGTTGTCCTGGGCGGGTGGCTGGAGGGAGCTTTATGTTGCCCTGGTGCTCTCAGAGCTAAAGGGGAACAGGAAGTGTTTGTGTTGTCTGTATTGCGTCTTGCCTTTGCCTTTGCCAGTGGTTTCCGTCACCCATTGGGCTGGCACGTCGTCATATAAGTGAAATACCCTTGAGTACGACGTTAAACCCCAATCAATCAATCCTGTTGTCCTCACAGCTAAAGGGGAACAGGAAGCAGATCTGTTTCAGATGTTTTGTGTCCATTCTTGTCCTGGTGTATTGTCAGTGGCAGCGAGGGTGGATACCTTCACCCATTGGGCTGGCACTTCGTAATGTGAGTGAAATAACCATAAGTACAGTGTTAAACCCCAATCAAACAAACAAGCTAAATGTCATTCAAACTGTATGCCTCCATTACTGTAAGTCTTAGTAAATGGGTGGAGAAAAAGTTCCATTTGTAATAGTTAAAAATTAACTGATTTACTTTTCACAGTTGTGGGAGAGAAGGAACAAGCCAATAACACAGCTAATGTACGTACCAGAGACAACAAAGTGCACGGAGAACACAGTATTCTCAACATTGTGGAGCGCTTCAAGGAGTTTAAGTCCAGCAAAAGCAATGATGTTGAAGAAAACTTTTAACAGACTTGGTTAAAAAGAAAATATTCTCACATTTGCTACTAATTTATTTACTGCACTTCGGAAACAGCTGGAAACAACATTGTTGGATAGTACTTAATATTGTACACATATATATTGTAAATGCAATCAACCTGTGCGGTAACAAGTGAAGAAATAGAAAATTTAAAATCTTCAAACCATATTTTTCAACATTTCTGGTTATGGTATTAATCTTAATTTTCTAGAAAATTAACCATAGGTTAGAATTGATTCCACTGCTTTGTATATAAATGAATTATGTTACATTGTGTTTGTAAATCTCCAGGCTTTCAGTTGTGGCTTCCCTTATCAGCAAGGTGGGCTGCATAGTCGGTATTGCAGATTTATATAAATAAAAAAAAACTCTAAATTTTCAATAGCTTGTGATAAAACAGCTTTAACCTGCAATGTTTAAATGAAAGGTTGCCCTTCCTTACCACGAGGGGACTTATTTGGGAGAGAGCCTCCTGTTGTCCTGGTACTTTCAGAGCTAAGGGGCAACATGAAGCTGATCTGTTTGTGGTTTCATTCATCCATTGTGCAGACTGTCGAACAGATTTGTGCTGTTGATATTGGACTCCTATCGATCCACGAGTAAACAATAAGAGAACTACATGTATTTAATTAAAATTATCATGTCCACTTTATTGATCCTGAATTCATGTACAGCCACAATAAAAAACATTCTACCCTGTTTCAACTACTTTCTTCATACAAATAAATAAGTACGAAAGGCCTGGATATAATATATTTACAAAACAATCTGTTGAAAAGTGTTGTCCAACTATTGCACATGGGTCACTTATAACGGTGACTTGTTGTTCGAGTTAAAACATTAATTTCAATTCTGTTTTTGGATTAAATTTTTTTTAGACTTTATATAAAATGAAATGTTGGCCTAATATCTTTGCAGCTTACTATTCACCTCATTGTCAGTTGCAAGAAATATAACCAGGTACCCGTTTTCCAAGTTATTTGATCAGAAGTAAAGGTACTAGGGCTGGAGTGATATTGGCATCTTCTCCAACAAAGGTGATTAATTAAATGGTCAGCTGGTCGAGAGAGTTGGAAATGTGGTATTTGCAAGTTCATACATGTATATCCTACCAAGTAGGTAAAAATGGGATTAGGATTTTACATTGAAAGTCACATCTATTTTACTTTCAGCACAAACAATTTAATTAACATTATATTCTGTCACTGATTGTTTAATTCGCCTTTAACTTTAATTACATATTTTTTTGGTTTTATTTAGTCTAGTTGAAAGATAACGGGATTAACTTAAGGTTATTTAATTCTGTCTTTGTGAGGTTTAGGAAAACCTCACATCAACATGGCGATGCACAATTCTGCTATCTTGTCACAAAGAGCATATATATTTTTGTTCAAGTAGACCCAAATATGTCTCTGGCAGGAGTGAATGTACCTCAATCTAATTAAAATCAGATCTCAAAAACATTCCCTGTGTTTTGTATGTTACTATATTGAGCAATTCCTCTACTTTTACTATTCAATTAGGTCAAGCTTACTGGGGTTCACAAAAGGTCAGTTTGTTGTCCAATAAAAGCACAGATAACATGCAGCCATTGTAAACACCAAATTTAGCAGAAGTTGTCCGATTTTCTTTTGTGTTGATATTGTAAGTAGCATGTAAACAGGGAAAGATGCAATTCCACGAATGGTGTTTGTTGATTCTATGTATCCATTGGCCATGTAAAAAATACAGTCAGCGGAAATCTTCGGCTTTTACAAACCAAAATTCAGAAGCAGATTTGTGATTGGTCAAATTAAGAAACGAATCAACATTGTAGGTAGGGTGATTGCGTTAGATCTCAATATTGCCACAAATAAAACACAGGGAGCGTTTTTGAGATCTGATTTTAATTAGATTGGAATGTACCTGTATCAAGCTATACATATGTGAACCTTCTTTGATGTGAAAAATGTGCATCACAGCCATTGGTTAAAGATTGAAAACTATAACTGTTGTGCATCAGGTTTGTTTTGCACATGCAATCTGTTAGGTTGTCTGTAGTCCAACATGATTTTTATTTTTTTACTTAAATGTAAGTGGAACTGGAGATTCCAATGAACTTCATATTATCAAAGTAAAACGATTTAAGATTGGTTGCCAGCCAGTATTGTGTAACCATGGACTGCTACAATTGAGCATCCTTCAATTATCATATTATCTCCTTCCAATATACACAGCAGCTGCCTTTAATAGCCGGGTGTAATATAATTTATATTTTTAGAATTATTTCACTATTTTCTCTTCTTAAACTTTAAATATTATGAGAAGATTAGATATTTCTTTCAGACAAACCGAGTGTGGCTCAGAAATGAATACAATTCTGTCCACATAACAAATAATATAACCAATAAGTCTTACTCTGTACAGGGACTCCATCATACATAAAGGTGTAAAAATTGTTCAACAATGATATACAGGTTTTTTCCCCCTCAATTATGAAACACAAATAAAATACTTGTTTTTGCTTATTGCTGTGGTTTATACTCTGAAAACAGTAACCCTGTTGATGAAATTGCATCTCCTAAACCCACAGTTTTCCCAGGGAACCTACACACTAAAACAGGGCTAAATGTAAAATGAAAGCCTTCCCTCTGCCATGAGATAACTGGATTTTTGCTATCAAAAGACCTTTCTTGGTCTGTAGAAAAAAGCTTAAATTTTTTGGGTATTTTTAAATCAACACCTGCAGAGGTTAAGGAATCTACGTCACAAGCTTGCCGACCTGCCAGTCTTGTTCCTGCGGCTGTAGCAGCCTCATTGTTTAGCCAAAATGACGGGACAACTCCAATAATATGATAGGTTAAGGAATGGAAATGAACTCGAGTTAATCTAGATTTTGGCTTCTTTGTGGAGTAGCCAAATGTTTGTAAAAGCCACAACACCATATCACCTATTTTGTGAATTTCTGGCTGTCCGGACAGTTCAGTAAACAGTTTTGGGTGAGGTCCATTACCAACGGCTGATGAGAAAGACATCTCCTGTTCGTTAAGACCAAGGGATGAAATTCTGGGTAAAATCTACAACAGCAAAAAAATTTATGTCCATGTATACGGTTGGTCGCTTGATTTACATACAATGCCAGAGATTACTAACTTACATGTACATCTTTTTTCTCAAAACAATTGGACGTCCGATGGATATATTTGTTTGTTTGATTGGGGTTTTATTTGACTCTTATGATGGCATGCCAGCCCAATCACAAGAGTTGGACAAAATGAAAGGTCTCCACAAACAGGTCAGCTCAATGTTGCCATCATGTGTAAGTGATGTTTGTTTGTTTGATTGATTGGGGTTTAACGTCGTACTCAAGGGTAATGGGTGAAGGGAACCACCCTCGACACCACTGGCAACAAACAAAAACAACACTAGACAATAACAGGACGTAAAGCAGACACCACAAACAAATCGGCTTCCTGTTTCCCCATTAGCTCTGAGGACAACATGTAGTCCAACATGAAAAAGGCACACTAACAGGTTTTGTTCCATTTAATATAAACTTACTGTAGCTTTATGGAAGGACCAATAAGTCAAACCGGGATGGCTATCTTCAAATATATTCAGAGGTGGAAAATGGCAAATTATTGTTTCTTTCACTCATATAACAGGGGGCCAGCCCAATGGATGAAGGAAACCACCCTTGACAAGAGTCCTAACAAACCGATCATCTTTATGTCCCTTAGAGCACCAGGGCACAGGAGGGGCCCTCCCTACTCTCCATGCAAATCATTGGCACCTTCCTGCCTACAGAGCGGTTTATCCTAATGTGAGATCCACAAACTTCTGATTGAACATTTCACTGTGCACACTGAAGAATATTTCCCCCTGTAACCACACTTACAAATCCAATAGTGATTTACTGTTTCACCAGTGCAATTTGTTAGTTAAGACAATATGAGCATGCTTGAAACCTACTAGTCTTTGCCAGTCCAACCATGATTAGTTTTAATTAACTTGCCTACAGATATACACAGCTGATTAAAGATCAAAATTGGTTGTGATTTGAACAGTTTTTCAGACATTTTATTGTACTAGACCAAATTTTGAACACCCAACAACAGGCCTGTGCTGTTGGGGAGAACAGTCCGAACGGGGTTTCCCCATGGTTATACAAACTTAATTTAGGAGGACCTTTTTATAGGTTTCTTAAATTGTTTGCAGTCTTTGTCTAAATTTGCATTTTGCTACTGATTTTGACAAATTTTATCATTCGATAATCAATGAAGTTTGTGTTTTAAAGCAATTTTGCTTTATTTTTCATCAAGGCACATTTATGTATTTAAAAAATTAGCAAACCAGGGGAAAATGCAAATGTTAGGTTATCTCACAAAATTTTAGAGGACCTATTTTGAGGTTATGCCAGAAATATTACAGCACATGCCTGTAGTGGAAAGTTGCAATTGATGGAACTAAGAATATCCCTATTACAACTTTATTATTGCATTTTTACTGGGACTGAAAGGTGGTTTCTGGGCACAACAGACTTATGTACAGCTCACTGAATTTCACAAGTACAACATGTATAACGAAGGATAAACAAATGTCTTCCGGTTAAATTATTCTTATTTGAGATTAATTTTACTTGAAAATTAATTAAGTTTATGGGTTAGTGTGTCAACTTGACAGGGAACATAGGAACATATTTTATTTAGTGTTTTTTAAAAAAAAATAGTTATTAAAAACTGATATTTTTTCTTATCTTTATTCTAGTACCCTAAGGCTGTGCTTTTCTATGTACTGTCGTAGTAATTTTAACAATGTCATTATGTTCCATGCTTTAAACAGAAATATTTCATCATGTCAATAGACAAGATATAAAATTTGAAGTCAGTGTTCTCTTGGGTTTTTATCTTAGCAGTTAAGCCAATAGGCTGCAGGAGATCTGAGCTCCAGAAAAAACAATTAGGTACACACTTGAAAACTTCAGGAAGTTGTGGGAGACAGGAGTAACTTCCCCTGGACTAACCTCAGGGTTTGTCCACTTGATAAGAATCATGTCTCTCAATTTAAAAAGGGGAAAATAAAACTGTCTGAGGGACAAATATAGAAATAACACTCCCAGATGTAATTAATATCACACATTGAATTATTTCAAGCCTTAAGACATTTTACAAATCACCTTGAAAATGTATGCAATAAAAACCTCTGGAAAAAACTCAGTTGTTTTACCTAGATGTAATGTTCTCTATTTAACATCTAGGTTAAATTAATCAGCTCTGAAGAATTTTTACAAAATACTACTTCTTAAAAAGAGAATAGTAATTAATTTGAAACAAAGAATTATCTTTTCTTGAGGAATTTCTTCTATTTTTAGCTTTAAATTGAGTGTGTTATCAAATGACCTGTGTAGTAGCTGTGGCAGAATTTGATACTTTTGGTCACATTTGGTGGAATCCATCAATGTGAAGAAACATGTATTTAAACCCTGTTTTCTCATATCTCTCTACATTTAAGTTAAATAAAAAGCAGCCATCCATATGTTTGGCTAACAAAGTTTAACATAAGCAATACAAGGAAGATTTATTTTCCAGCCTTTTAAGTGAACTAATATAGAGTATGTTGTACAACACCAAGCCACATTAGGCAGATAACTTGCCAATAGTGTAGCTTACCATTTAGTTTGAAACTTTGAGCAGTTGAAGGAAGTTCTTGTTGCTTGCAGCGCTCACAAGTGATCACAGAGAGTTGGGGCATCTTTTTTGCATCATGTGACTGTCCCATGTTGTCATTGTTATCCTTTACTGAGCTGGCACATCCTATGAGTGAAATGACCTTCAGTGTGTTGTAAAGCATCATCAATCAAACCATGCAATAAAATCAAACAAATAGATATATATTTTAACCTTATTGGTCAACACACTTACAAAATTGTAGCGTGTTGTTGGACAGAGCTTCAAAATGAAGCAGGAAGCCTTCTTGACATTTTTGTATTGCATCCTGTGGTTCTCCTCTCTTCTATTTGTGGAGGATGGTTTCCTTCACCCAGTAGACTAGTAACTGTCATATGAGTTAAATAACCTTAGGTCAGGCATTAAATCCCAATCAACAAAATATCATACAAATTTTGTGTACCATTTGTTTTTGTTTGATAATCGAATACATTGTATCACAGGATGGAATAATGTGGTTGTATTTTAACTAATGAGACATTTTATTACTTGTGTTGTGTTTCAGTGTTGTTGTACCTCTGATCTTAGTGACCTTCCTGTAGCTGTGACAGACCTTATCCTATTTTATCCTATATCAGCTGTTGATGATTTTGTGGACTCATTAACTGCAGTACCTGGAGCAACCTCGCACCTGTTGACAGGTTCAAAATTAATCAGCACACCTGTGATTATCATTGTTTACCTGTGTTGTAATGAGACAGACTTATATAACCACTATGCAATACTTCACCAGAAACTCACTGTCTATAGAGATGGGCTCCATAATGTCATTCCTGTGGCTGTTCTTACTAAGGTAAGATGTCATTTGTTCTGTAGGTGCTGCTCCCTGGCACAGTAACAGACAGATGACCTGAAATCGAGAGTTTCTATATATTTTTACCTATTGGATAGCTTTAGTTTCTCCCCCTTAACTAAATAATAGGCATGAGTTCGGTATAACATAAATAACTAAGAAAACTACATATGACAATCCTCCTAATCCCTTCTAGTTTTCCTAATCCTTATTCCCCCTAGATGACAATTCTGCTTCTCGTTTCAATCCTCCTAACCCCATCCTCTCTAAATAACAAACCTACTAATCCCGTTCCTACTGGGTGCCCTTCAGTCTCAATGTCCTAATCCCATCCTCTCTGGTTGACAGTGTCCTAAACCCATCCTCCCTGGTTGGCATTGGTCTAGTCCCTTCCTCTCTCATTGGCAAGGCCCTAAACACCTCCTCTCTGGTTGATAATGCCTGAAAATAAACATCTGGTTGACAATGCCCTAAATCCCACCCTGTCTGGTTGACAATGCCCTTAACCCATCATCAGTGGTAGACACTGCCCTAAACACATCCCCTTTTGTTGACAATGCTCTCATCCCATCATCTCTGGTTAACAACACCCTCAACTCATCCTCTCTAGATGTCCATTCCCTAGCTCTGGCTGGCAATGCAGAAAACTCATCTTTATCATCATTTATAGAGGACAATCCTCCGACTTAGATTCCTTTCAAATGATGATCCCCTCTGGATCACACTTGTTATAATCCGATTCCCCTCTAGGTCACAATTCTAACCTGATTCTTCAAAAGTTGAAAGCCTACCAATCCTATCCCCATTTCATGACAATCTTCCAAATCCTGACCTTTATAGATGCCATGACAATCCTGCTGAAGCCATCCCCTCTTGAGGCCAAGTGGGTGCTTCCTTGTCGTGGTGCTCTCAGTGTTAAGGGGCAACAAAAAGCCAGTTTGTTTATATCTGTGTATTGCACATTGTGATTTTCCTGTCTTGTATTTGTTAAGTTGCCAGTTGCATCAAAAGTGGTTTGCTTCACCCATTAGGCTAGCATGCCATCATATAAGTGAAAAAGTAAGGTGTTAATAAACTCAAATCAAACAATATCTAGATGATAATCCTCTTAATGCATCCCATCTACATGACAACCCACCTAATTCCATTCCCTCTAGATGACAATCCTCCCTTTCCTGTTCATGAAAACTATCTTACTCCCATCCCCTAATTCAATCCCTTCTAAGTGACAATTGTTCCAATATCCTTCTCTCTAGAGGACATTTCTCCTACTCCCATCCCCTCTAGATGACAATCCTCCCAATATCCTTTCCTTTAGATGACAATTCTCCTTTTCCTGTGGTCAAATCCCATCTCTTCTAGATGGCAAATTGTTCCTCCTAATCCCATCCTTGGGAAATATTTATCCCCTTATTTCCATCCCTTCTAGATGCTAATCCTACTAATTTTATCTTATTTAGATGAGCATTGTTCTAATCCCATTAGCTAGCTCTTCTCCTAATCTCAAGCCCTCTTGACAACAATCCTTTAAATCCGATCCCATCTTGATGATAATCCTCTCACTCCCAATCACCCTACTCCCATCTCCTCTGGATAACAGTTGTTCTAATTTCATCCCCATTTAATGATAATCCTAATCTCATACACTTTACATTGTAATCCCTCTAACCTCAAGATGACTGTCCTCCAAATTTCATACCCTGTAGATGCCAATCATCCTACTCCCATCCTGTGTATGAGATGACCTCTCAATGATAATCCCCTGAATCACATTTCCTCTAGATGAAAATGCCATACTCCTATCATTGCTAGATTCAAATCCGACTAATCCCATCCTCTCTTGATGAAAATCCTCCTACTCCTATAATTTCTAGATGACAATCTGACTAATCCAATCCCCTCTTGTTGACCACTCTCTTTATTCCTTACACCATCGCTCTAAATAACAATCCTCCTTATCTCACCCCCTATTGATGATAATCTACCTAAACCCTCCCCATGAAGACGACAATCCTTAGCTCATTCCCCCTGTATTACGGCTGGCACTGATAAAATAATCTGCTTTTATTTCAGGAGCATGGTGACAGAAGTAAGCTTTGTGATCTGTTGAGATGTTTAGTGTGGGACAGGAAGAAAGGGATGGTAGGACAGGTGTTTATAGTCTGAGATAACTTTAAGACACAGAGTTCTTAAAACCGATAGGCAGCTAAATATTACATTGTTAACAAATGAAAGGGGTTACATTTATGTTACCTTGCAGCAAACCAACTGAGATTGGTTCCACAAGTTAAAGAGTATAATATGTAACAAACTATATTGGAGTTGAAAGCGCAGCCATCTCTGCTGTTTCGCCATGTCATCAAGTGCTAGGACTCTTCAGTGAGAGGCTGTTCACTGTCCCTTCTTTTCAACCCCGTCTGGTTGCTACAGGCTACCGCCGAACATGGAGGCATACACTGTACTTCCCAAGTTCTATACATCCTGTGGGATTCCAAATTGGCAAGCGATTCAAGGAAACAAGGCAATACAAGATTATATCTGAAAACATTTGCACATTATCTTGGTTTATTCCTCTTCTTGTTTATATGATTCGACTCTTAGCTTTCCCCACTTCGACAACATCGCTTGTGTGTAGTCAGCTAATCTCTATTCGCCTTTTTATTGGCTGGAGCTCTGAAGGAACATATAGGATGGCACTCCTCTGGTATTTGCTGCAAAACAACCACCATATATAGTCTCTACTGCCATGCTTAGGAATTCAGCGGTACAACAATCTGGAAAATCAAACCGGTTTGGAAAGAGAAAGTTGTGGTGTTATCAATGGGGTTAAATTGCTTGAACTCTATTGCTTTAAGGAGGAAGACGTGACGTTATTGCCAATTTGATTGATTGTCTGTTTGATTAATTGGGGTTTAACGTCACACTGACGATTAATTGACTAAAGACTAAAACAATAAATACGGGACACACTGATATAGTCCTGTAGTTAAGCATAACGTTGGTGTAGACTTGACAAAACTGGTCCTCGTGCATGTACCATAATAAAATTGTTATACACAAATTCCTAAATGTTGGTTATGTGTCTTTAGAACTTAAAACAAGAAATTACAAGTAACGCTGTATATTATAATAAGCTTGCTATAACATACACATGTACCTCAGAAATGTACGAAGTCCCGTTACTTGTAATGTCTTTATTTAATTTCATAAAACCACTCCATAATCGAGTTTATCTTCAGAAATTACTCCATATATATGTTGTCAAATAAACATTATATTTTGGAGAAACGGTACTGTCAATGTTTGTCTACTGCAAACTACAGCAAAGGAAGGTCAACTGAAGACCTTTCTATACATACGATAGATGTGACCATGGTTCGGATATATCATTATGTATTCATCTACCTCTATCTCCTGAACAGATTTGTCTGTCCTTTAACAAGTAATAGGTGTGACATTGCTGTCGTGTACTGTACTGCAATGTATGTTATAGTAGAGCTTGAGATGTGGACAATTATGTAAAAATTCATCAACATTAAGCTTGTTTATTAGAATCCTTGTAAGAACATAGTTTGAATGCTCTTTATCCCTCATTTTGTGAAACCAAATTAACAGAAATGTATCTATTGTTTAATAGTAATGGTGGTCTATAACTTTAAACTAGGTTATTACAAGCGGTCATATACTGAGAATATGTGATACATTGACATGGTTGACCGACGAATCATGGGTTAACCTTGTATATGTTTCATAATTGTAATAAATCGAATTTTTAGGGGTTTTCTATCTGGTTGGTACCAATATCAATAGCGAAGCACTACATGCACCGCCAAAGTTCTTCTATACGTCTATGTGCTGACGTATGTTTACTTATTTGCTAACTCGTTGATGTCAAGCCGTGTGTTTTCCTAGAAGGACGTGTATATGAGTGAGTCACACGATATGGCTCCGGCAAACACGGGGTGGTTTTTACGAGGTTTCCTTCCATTTTTCCACCGTAATTAGACAAGAAGAATGTGCGAAGTGGACTATCCGTCGTCCTTTAAGTGAAATCTCTATTTGAGATCTCTCTATTGGAGTACGACGTTAAACCCCAGTCAAACAAACAAACAAAATCATAGCAGTACGTTGCAATGCAACTTGTGCGCAATTGGTAAAGAGCTTCCTGGTGTGCTGGAGCGGAAGGGCAACAAGAAGTCGATCTGTTTTTGTTTTTGCGTCTTTTGATTGCCCCGTCTTATCGTTAGATGTGCAAATGGGATCATAGGGTGGCTTCCTTCACGAATTAATCTCTCACGCTGTCAACTGAATGAAATAACAGCATAAAATCAATCAAACAAAAAATGCCTCATTTTGAGTCAGTTTATATTGTACTAGGACAATGTCAGGGTAATCCGGGAAGTCAAAGAGAGGTTAAGCAAAATGGAACAGAATAGATCTATATTATAGGCTTACTTTGCAGGGGGGTTCTTATGAAACCGAGAGCATGTTTTAAAAATAAATCGGACTATCAAATACTATCTGGCCTACTTTATCAAACTTTATGATACCGTTATATATTTAATAGACAACTTGATCTTTATTTATGATACATATACATAAAAAGAACAACTTTGTAGGATATATAGCTCATGACCTTAATTGTAAATTATAGTAAATGTTATGGTCCCAAAACCAACGACCCTTGTCGAGCTGAGCTCCTTGACATATTCCTTGAAGGCCCGTGGACCTGGGTTAGTCAGGCACTTAGTGCGCCATGGTACCCTTACCCTCTGTGTCTGAGCCTGGGAATACACCAAGGGTTATCATGGCTAACACTATGCATGGCACACACAGTGGGGATGGTCGACTTATTGACAGACGATAATGTTTAATACCAATGCACCAATGTATGCGTTTCGCACGGTCTTCTGATACCTGTTTCTCCAATAACGCAGTAGATGTACGTCAGATTAGAAAAAGGTTGTAAACACTAAATGACGAACTGTATGTCAAAGAAGCCTTGTTGTTTTTTATCGCTGGTTTTTCTGTTACAGAACATAATACTCTATATACTTCTGTCCAGATAAGTCGAAACAGTTGATCACCTAGCAATACCAAAATGTGATTTGAAGCTTACTAGAACGAAGTAATGCCCAGAGGCTTATTGAGCCTGGATACGACATGTAGATCGATTTTCACAAGTATTTTTCAATCTGTCAATGTCTATTGTCTGAGCACGAATCTTTGTGAACACGCTAGTATGAAAACAATTTGACCGATAAACTATTAAGTTCAAACTTGGAATATAGCTTCGTTCTCTTAACAGGATGGATGAGCTGTATTGCACCAACGTCCGTAAAACAATTTCGCATTCATGTATGTAGGTTTTGTGAACACGTTAAATAGAGAATAAATTCACGGATTAACTTATAGCTTTTTCCTACCTATAGACAACGAATGAGATTCCATTTAAACAAATTCCTCACAATTATAAACCTGTGGGGTGGAAACATATTGCTATTTGCAACATACAGTAGCCACTTTGCATTCACAAGTTAGAATGTGGTTAGAATGTCTTCAAGTCACATCGCATAACGTACTTACACATATAGACTTTTAGCGGAGATCCCCATCTATACAATATGGGCGGCATTGCGTAGTTTGGTAATATTAATTTTTGCATGTGTTGTGAACTTTATAATTTGAAATTAAATTCACTGTTTAACTTTAAAATCCGACTATATAGCTTCTTCCCCGCTCCGCAATGTGGCCGTCATTCATTGAGTTGTTTTACAAGATTCACATCTGTATGTATGTGTTGTGAACATGACTTGAAAACAAATTCAGCTATCAGCTTCAATATTACATTCTTTTGCCGATACCACAGATGCAGTTGTATTTCATCAAGTTCCACAAAATAATATGGCCTCCTTTGCATATTTTTGTGTGAAGACAATAACTTGAAAATTGACCGATTTACTTTAACTTGCAAATCAGCTTCCACTTCTTGGTCATAAGTAGATGCGAATACGTATCTTGTTGAATTGTATATACAGATGCGACGTTGGGTCGAACGAAACCTTTTGACATAAGTCAAAATATTGGAATCGTATGGCCTCTTACCGCACTTTTCAATACTCTGTGCTCTTCATTGAATATTCACTGGCGTATTCAGTACATAAACATGCACTGACGTGCAAATTTAATTATATGGCAAGCATTTCATGTGGGACTATGTGGATTTTGAGACAAATTGCCACCATCCCCCGCGTTCAGGATCGCGTGACAAGCAGACGTAGTCTGCTACCCTGTACCTAAAGTCGTAACCTGGTTCAATCTAAAATAGAATCGATTCTATTTCCTACGTCGAGACATTGACTCTAAGATACAACCGGGTTATCTTGTTTTGCACTTCTTTTATTTGCTGGTCTGTGGCATACGTCGCCCCAATGATTGACGGAAATTAATGCGCGATGGCCTGGCATAGCGCACGAGAGTCTTAGTCTCGTCCTCTATAGACACTCTCGCAAGAATACGATTGACCCAGGTACACTCACTATTATTAATAGTCAGTGGAGTTAAGAGGCAGAGTAGTAGATTAAATCAGACAGGTCGGGCCCAATCTCGAGCTTATACCACGGAAAGATACCTTAAATCGATCAAAATCGAGAAATGATTGATTTTACGTGAATATGGAGGCCAGAGTGGTCGTTTTATGGATCAATGTAACTCACAAGTGTTCAAGGAAGAAAACCAAATTGTTTAATTCAAAGTTAGGCCGTACAACTTTTATATGTTGGATGATTTATTGCAGAAATATGGTAGCGTTCGCTTAAATCAAAAGGTCAGGAAGACTCCTTGAGCGTAGCTAGGTCACACGATGTAGTTTGCCTTGCGGGGATCGTTTTTAAGAGTTTTTCGCGCTGTTGTATTTAAGTAGGACGGAATGAGAAGTGGACGATCCGTCACCATTTAAGCAAAATAACATTGATCACGTAAACACGAATCGAACAAACCAACCATTTCTTGCAAACGAATGTCACGGAACAGTACTGCAACCGTTTGCGATATTGAAGCCTCTATATGTGTTCAAAAGGCATATCGTCAAAACAGATTCACAGAATACATTTTGATTTTAATAAATTGTATGTTCTTCCTTTTGCAATAATGGATAGCATTGCATTCCACAAAATTAAAATTACAAGCAACATGGCTGGTATTGCGCAATTGACCATATTTTGCCAGCAAATATGGCTGCCAGTTTTATACAAAACTTCGAAATAAGTTGACCGATTGTCTTAAAGCTTCAATCAACTCCTACCAGTAACCACCGTCTGGATTGTTTTTCGTCAGATTTAGCAAAGCATAAAATATGATCAGCACCGTGGCCGTAACTCTCTGGAAGGAATATCTGTTCTGTAAGTAGTAAACGGTGTTTTGACCGGGATTATGTGCATATTTTGTCAAAATGAGCCTTCATCGGGGAACCTGCTAAAGCCAATCCGTTTGTGTCTGTTGGTGTTTCCCGGCGTTAATGTTTATGTGTATTTTGGCTTATAAAAATGTGCAAAATCTCTTTACCGGCAAAGCTCGGCTTTATCGTCAATAAATGATATGTAACGAATGGGAGATAACCCTACAGAGATGTACGGCTGCACAGAGTCGTTCGTCTCTAAGGTGATTATTGCTGGCGCTAACAAAAATGATTGATACATACACGAAGCTTGAGCAGAGCTGATGTTCTTCGCTAACCAGTCTTTTGGTCCCGTTATCCACGAGATCAAAAAATCTGGGTTTTTTTTTATCCTGTCTATGAATGGATCATTAATCATCATCATCATCATAAAAATTTCTGCGTATTAGGAGTCGTAAGATACATGTTGTCTCTTCTTATTTACAATTGATATGAGAGTGATCTCCCCTGTGTCAGGATCGGCCACAAACATACTCGGAACAGTCGCTAGAGCTGGAGTGCCCAATAACAATAATCATGTGACTGAAATTGACATAAATGTGTTTAATGTGTCATCCTAAGGAATAAATTCCTTTTTTTTTGTTGCGAATTTAATATGAGATAGTCATCTCATCTTAGAAAACAAAAACCCTCAACAAAACATTTGAAGTCGGATTGATTGATCGCTTTTCGCTAGTTTTCGGTAATTTGCCAAATATAATCCAGTTATGATTCTGTATTTACTATATTGGCTTTACAAAAAGGATTTCTCTTTTTTAACCGGATGCTCATTCATAGAATTGGTAGCCTTATCAAGCACAGGAATAGACATTTCCAAAGTATTAATGTAGGGTTTCTTACAATATGAGCAAGCTTTCGGGCAACAATGACTGCCACTGTTCTCAAACAGCCTATATGACCTAAAAATGTCATACGTCTATTTGGACGGAAGAAATATTTTTTTTTTTAGAGTTGCATACACTTAACTCAATTGCAAGAGTTACGCACTAAATAGTTTGGATTGGTTGACTGTTTCGTTGATGCCAATTAAAATTGACATCACCCAAAGGTGTTATTAAATGATATGTTTTGGTTCCTAACGAGTGATCGATCGCCAATAAATAAATAAATAAATAAATAAATAAGAAATATATATTGTGAATTTTATAAATCACCCCAGTCACACACCCGAGCCTTGTATAGTGTTCCGGTAGCAAGTGTTGCAATGTCGTTTTGAAACATGTGGATTTGGTTTTGCCAGTCTTGTATGATTTTGCTTTAAATGTCAAAGGTAGCTGTATGTAAATAAATTAAATACTAAATTAAAAAAGGAGAAGAAATAATCGCCGTATTACATCCAACAATAGCACACACACTAGTTAAGACACACTAAGGTGCTTGACCACATGCATTACGTGTAGTTCAGTGTTGCCGATCGCACAACCATCCTATATTGGTGTCGTTTGTGTAAATTTCTGTTCATTGAATGGTGGTTTATACTAGTAACACTTATCATCACATTGACCAGCATTGTAGGTTAGGAACTATACTGTTATGGCCTTGTTTGAAGGCTGTCGTAAATCGTGTAACATAAAATTTGGATTTAGAGCGTATTAAGGAGGTATTGTCAACAGGGAAAGTACAGTTATTACACATTGTAACGTGTTAACGGTGTTATAGGGTGCACAATAAGACAGCGTCTATTGTAAAACAAGTGAACAGGTTTTAGATTTCAATTTACATGTGACCTCTATCTGCCCTGATAAAAGTAAAAAAAAAACCGGGCAACCTTAAACTGCAAACATATTATCAAACTTTATGTCAATTGTTATCAGGTCACCTCGAGCGCATACATAGCTTTAGTTCGTCGCAAAACCAAGTCGTCACACAGAACCGCTCTTTTTTAAGTCAAACATGAATTACCCGCAAATTCTTAAGCTATGTATACGAGAAACAAATTATTTTCTATATATGAAAGATAAGCTATAATATATGCAGTATTGAGTTACGAGGGTTCTAAAAATGTATGATTGTGTATGTCTATTTTTATTTGAGGACCTATTTTGGTTAGTGTAGCATAATAAATTATCGACTGATACGGGTGTGAATTTTTGTGTCGGTATAAATTGAGGTGTTTTTTGCTACTCATGGATTATAGTGTAACGACATTCTTATAGCTATTCCATTTTCATCTAAATGTATGTGTCTATTTGCACTCGGGCCTGTATTTGTCATCTGTGGCAAGTCCTGTGATTAAGACATTTTTGTTTGGAGAGTCGTTATGCTGTCTTTTTTAAGCACTGGAGGAAGATTAATTTCTCAACATAGCAAAACACTTAACATTTCTGGTTCCGCGAGTGTCGATGGCTGGTGGAATGCACCGCCGTCATATAAGTGAAATATTCTTGAGCATCAAAGAGTCTGTGTGTAAGGAGTTGGATCAAGAAGCATGAGATAAGGACGGTTTGAGTTCACTCCAACCTGCATCACACTCAAACTTTTTTAATTTCCTACTGCATTCATTGAGAACACTTAGCGTGTCACAGCATATATTTGCCACAGTAGTAAATCGTTTGAAATTGTGTCACAGTATAAAGCTTTTATCGTGTTGTGAAGCAGTCTGTATCAACATGAGTTCACTGGTGTCACACGGTCTCGCGCAAGTCTCCAAACCACTGGTCTCCAGACAATCAGCCCCTGATCCCCTGGTCTACCAGGAGACATTGTCAAGATTAATTGCGATCTCTGGTGAATGAAACAAAAGTTTTCATTCATAAGTAAATATATGGGTTGGTTAAATTAATTGAGGCGAGTGTCAAGCAGACCGGCGCTGTCTACAGCAGGGCACGTGACCAGGCATAATGTAATGTTTTAATTACCTTGGGTTTTTATGGTCTACATCACGTGACAGTTGGTCGGCTTTCTAATATCTCACAAATACCGTTGACGTCGGAAATCGTAGAGAACCTACCATCCAATCACCTGCCTGCTATCATCTGGAGTTCGCCCAATCGTAACTAACGAAGTCAAATCAGAATTTCAGCCAATCTTTTTGACAGACGGGGATGTTGCTATCTGATAAAGCTAACGTTCAGGTATATGTCTATCTTACCTTATAACACGGGTTTAAATACATTAACTTACCTTTCAACTGTTGCGTAAAATGCTATTGAAAAGACACACGCTAGTTAACAGGTGTTAAAATCTCCCTGTGTCAAAAGTATATAATTATCGCTCCAGGCAGATGCACCGTGGTTTTAAATTTTCTCATTTTTCTTCATGAAACATCGACAATAAAGGGACAAAAATAATTATTAAAAAAACCAACCTTTACACACGTGTTATAGGTCGAGTTAAGAACAGTCTAGCTATATCGTCACTGCTCATTGACATCCGTGGAAAGATTTTACTTTGCCCTTCAAAGAGCTCTCAAAGCAAATGTGTATCAGCAAGAAGAAATGCGGTTGCGTCATTATTTTGTGACATGTGATTGTTCTTTAGTGTCATTTGTTTGTTGCCAATGTCGTTTAGAGTGGTTTCCGTCACACGTTGGACCGGAACACAGCCATATAAGTGTAATAACCTTAACTGGGATTTAATCTAAATCGATCAAACTAACCCGTTACAAACAAGAGAAAATGATTGCTATGTGAGTCATACTTTTGGGCCGAAAAGCTTTGTCTTTTTTTTAAAAAGGTTTAAATCTTTATATTACTGGAACCATCAGGAGAGATTTCTATATGTGATATGGTGATTTGCTGCAGAAATATCCCCCTCCCAGGGGGTTGTATATGTAAATGAGCCTTTATGACCAACACATCTACAGCAATTGCTCATGTCACATTTGTAATGCTGTGTAAGCAATTGACATGATATACAGTATCAATGTGCAATCTTAATTAGATCGCTGCGCATGTGATTACATTTCTAGCACAACTATTTCCGATTTCTTAAGTGATAAAATAATTCATTAATCTAACAGAATGGAGTTAACATGTAATGAATGGGCTCTTCCTTTACTCTGCAGTAGGCAAACGGTTTCTTTGGTGTAGTCGATCGGATTTAATTTATATAACCGCTTCCAGAGTCGATTAATCTGCAATGTCTCGTGTTTCGAATATCATTCATGGCGTGTGTTAGCTGATAGTTACGCTGACGTCATTTTTTTTATCAACCCGACTGAGAACGAGAAGTGTTTTGGTTTATTTTCTAATCTTACATTCTCTCTGTGGCCAACCATGACATTAATCCGCTGTTCTTCTGGCTGAATATAGCTAATGCCCTTTCGTGTTTTTATGTACTAGAGGCATGAAATCCTTACACCTGCCAGAACGGACAGAATTTCTGTTTCAGTTGAGTAATTTTTGGACATTAACATGGCACATCATCTATAAATTTAGAAGAGCAAGTGTAATCATTTCATCTTCGATTTATGTTGTAGCGTAATTTAGAAAAAGAAGACGCCATCGGACGCAAGTATTCCGGCAATAAGCGTTCCTTTCTTTGATTAAATACTTCACTCATGTATACAAATTTAGGGGTACAGAATAATTTTTGCCCAAGCCCAATCTACACACCCAAGCATGTATGTTTATAATGAATAAACTAAGAAAAACATATTTATCGATTTCTTCAGAAAGCCAGGTTTATCATTGGACTCTCTGTAATAGGTATAACAAAACTATCATAGATTTTAAGTTCTGTAATTTTCTTCGCCCAGAAAATATACCTTTCCCATCCCGTGAAATGAAACATACACCTGAATGCCCACAACTGTTCTGTCTATTAAGTTACGTTTTGGTGACATTAATCGGAGTTAACTCAAATACAGCTATTATTAAACTGTAGACGTGGACGAATACATATTTGGTGATGTCCTTTGTTTAACGTTGTTATACCCATCGCCATAAAGTATTGCACGGAGACTAACAGTTGCACTATATACGTTGAACTATATAGCGTCATTGTTATTAACTAAAATATGCGCTAGAAGTATTCCGGTCATGTTTTTGTAGTCCACTTATTCTAAATACATTGTTTATTAAAATAAGTTAGCTATGAAAAGGTTGGATGTAGTATTAGTGTTTAATGGCTTTTTATAATTAATGTTGTTTTTTTATGGACTCAAAACCAGCTCAACCAGATAAGAGAATATAACTTGTGCATGACTTGTTAACTTAACGTTTGTTGTTGGAAACTTAAAGATATATTTGCGGTTTCGGTGCACGGTATATGTATGAAAGACATATATTCCATGATTTCTTACTTCAGTGGAAATCAACGGAAGTCAGAATAGCTAGCTTAATCCAAAATAAGTATCTTAATCCAGAAACGGTATCTTTATCTAGAATCGGTATCTTAATCCAGAAACGGTATCTTAATCCATAAACGGTATCTCAATCCAGAATATGTATCTTATTACGGAATAGGTATCTTAATCCAGGAACAGTATCTCAATCCAGAAACGGTATTTTAATCTACGTTTTCTTGTTATATAGACCTACATTTAATTGACCTCTTTTGTTCCATTCTCTCTTCTTTTCATATCAGTATTTCAGGAACAATTTAATATGTACTGGTTTTTTTCAAGGTTTTTTATTTATAGAAAAGCTTACATCCTGTGAAATCCGTGTACATAGTTTCTTACTTCGGATTTCAGTCTGTACACTAACAGGTCATGATAAAAGAATGCTAGTTATGGACGACTAGAGCACATTATTGTCAAATCTCCGAGAATGAGTTGAAAAAAAATGTTAACAAGCTATTTGTAGTGTTTTATCTTCTCTGTCATTTGCGCAGCCTCTGGCCATCCATTCAGTTAGTTGTATCACTTGGTCAGGACAATGGTTTAAGAAGAGGAATGTGAATTAGGCCGAGTCTCATCAGCTGGTATACATGACAACCTTGATACGTTGATATTCTGTACAGGCACACTGACAACGTTATCAAGCCTCTGTGTTAACAATTCAAATACCCACCGCTTAGTTTATTTGGTATAATTATTGTTCAAAATGCTTTTGATACTTAATAAATCAGTAAATTGTGACATAAAGTTAGCTTTAGATAAACTGTTATATATTGATAAATAAACGTTTAATATGTACCCGATACCTGTTATTGTAAACAGCGACTTGTATAAAACATAATAGCTCTTGGAATATTCTTTATGGCCAATATGAAGTGTGAGATTAGGAAGAAAAGAAAGGTTTAATGTTAAGGATGAAACAACTTAATACTTTTTAAAAAATGAACGACTGTGGCGACTCAAGACTATTTTTTCTTATTTCTTTACTTTATTTCTGAACACTTGAATAGAATGCTTTCAGAAGAACACAATACGATTGCTTGTGACTGTTAATTGTTGACCCGGCTATACCACCCGTTTGGCACGTTTTACTGATCAACAATTGATCTTGTGTACTGCGTTGTGTTCTCAAAATCTCTGGCGTACATTTCTGTCAATGCTAATACGTTAATGTAGATGTAACACTGTTAGGTAATATGAGTCGAGGTTTACACGGCATATCAAGGGTGGTTGCGTGTGGGCCAATCAAAGAGTCTCTTGTCCAACATTATCAAACCTCTAAATTTGTTGATGTGCCAATGATCCGGACAGTAGATAGAGTTGTGACAGTTGCCTCTTGTATACATATCGAATTATCACGGTGCTTTCTGTAGATGTCAGATTATGAACGCAATTTAATTGATACTCAAATATCAAAGAGAAATTCATGTATTGGATTATCTCCCCTTGTCTAACCCAAGAGCCACCTGTGAATGAAAAATAACACACTAGATATTAGGCATAATGTCTATATCCCATACAAAGTTTTAAACACATGGGATAGTATGAGATTGTTGGTCTAATAAATAAATAATAATAAAAACAGTATTAAAGTAAGTCTTAGGTCTATGACATCCGGAACCTGCCACTTAATGAGGCAATTACTTACTCCATTTTTTTTAAAAATGACACGGTCACCTATAAAAGACCGAATTAGGTTTTATCTTTAATCACAATTCAACAAAGAAATGAAGTTTGTTCATAAATTAAACGAGTAGCATTGGAATTAAAATATTCAATGTACATTTAAACTGTTGAGAAAGAAAAGTGTGCTTGATCTCAAAGCAGGGAACCCTGTCTAGCACGGCCAACGCTATAACTGATCTACTGAGGCTCGCGACAGGACCCAGCTCGGGTATATGATCTTAATATGTATTATTTTAACGTATTAACACGAATAAAAACAAATGATTTATTACGTCGATGATGGCCGTTTCGACACTGTAAACTGTTTTGTCTCTCCATCATCTTTTCATATGTGTACAATTCTTTTTAACATATATTGAATTAGATTTTGCGTGTGTAAAAAATTATTTTCACATATTTATAAAAGGATTTCGGCATTTCTTTCATTATACTTTGTTTTACATGTGCTGCATTCTTTTCAACATATCTAGAATGTTTATCACATATATGTACAAATGTGTTTCACATATCTTAAATTTAATATTTATTCCACTTAAGTAAAAAAAGTCTACATATGTAAAAACATTTTATTTTTGCAAATGTATAATATTTATTAAAAGCAATTATTTTGATCGGTAGCTCATTCGTCTCGGGTTCGATCGGTTGTCGCGACAAGCACAATTTTATCGACACTGACAAACTAAAATAAATTTTTCTCAAAAGATTAGATGCGAAAATCATTTTTCATATGTGAAGTGAAACCATCTTTTCCGTAAAAAAAGCGATAAAACGACTTTCCATGGTACATGACCATGCAACAATTTTCTGATTATAACAGCATAGTAAAACTGTTTTACACCTTGAATTAGCCAAAATAGTCCCTTCTTTCCTGACCATGTCTGAGAATCTCCCATGTGGAGGTATGTATTTAAATCGAACACTATAGAAGCATGAAGATATAGCATTACTATATTGTAAACCTATATCTTTCAATGGGTTGTAATAGATTTTAGAAATCGGACCTGTGTTGGTGCATTCAGACAATGTATTGCTGGTGTATAGGCCGCCCTATACAGAGCACGTGTCTTATACATTGTGGTTTGCTTAGAGGACACGTGCTTTGGTAGATTGTGGTTTTCACTGAAGAGCCCAGGGTAAAAACAGACAGAGAAAAATGCACAGCAAGGCGACCTGCTCTCCCTGGCTTTCTATTCTCGATGACACTTACCCAGGTGATACACAATAGCTGTATATTTTATATTTTGACACCTGGGCTTAGTGTTGAGTTGTGAGGGTCACTTTAAGAGTGCGAGGTTTTTCACTGCCAGTAAAATCATAGATCTATATTCTTGAAGACATCTGCTGTAAGACTAGCACGATTTGAGATGCCGTTCCACTCTTGACCACACTCCAAAGCAGTGTATCTCTTTAAGTTGATTAGAACCCCATTACAATCTTAAGCAAAAATCAAATACAAAACCTATTACGCTAAAACTCGATAATACATACAGAGAGTGGACTGCCTGTAGCGACCGTATGTCTCTCTCCCACGACGTACAATAACCGTAGTATCGCAATGTTTCTACTTTGAACATTCATAAAATCTAACCATTATAGAGGTATGAAGGGCCTATACCCTCCAATCTCCCGATTGGCTTTAAGGTGCACCATTGGCTTTATTATCATTTAGTCCAGGTACAACATCACGTGACGTTAAAGATAGCACGTTGGCAGACTGCCTGTACATAACAAGTAACGCGAGAAAGTCACGGTGTGAAAATCCAATCGTGCACCAATTTGCCAGTCTCCTTGAAGAGGAATAGTAAACCATTGTATTTAAACTAAAATGTCTCAACCTCCGTAGGTTACCCGTATAAACAGATCAATAAGAAACTTGTGTACGAAATGCAACATGCACAATGCTCTTCATGAGCATCTTATCCCACAGTTATACAAGTGGACACGACCAGAGGGCTGACTTTACCTCTTCATGGTCAACTTATCTAACAGTTG
>JAQQZZ010045458.1:0-10256 GCA_030265115.1 Mopalia vespertina | reverse complement strand
CAAGACGATCGCAGTCACATCGGGCGTTGGTGTGTATTGTTCGTAGTTGTTGTTGTCATCGTATGCGTCATACCCAACATACTGACTACTGTTTCCATATATATCGGTTGTGTTCGAAACATCGCCATCAAAAAGCGACCCATCGTATGCGTCATACCCAAAATACTGACCACTGGTTCCATATATATCGGTTGTGTTCGAAAAATCGCCATCAAAAAGCGACCCATTATTATAGTAGCCAGTGTCATTCGGAGAGAAATTGACTGTATTTGTTGAATTCGCCTCCATGGTACTTTTAACAAACCCACAAACCCAGCTCTCGTGAAGAACTCGTGGTTCTCTGGTGTCAATGATAGGAAACAAACTCCATGCAGGTAATTTTCAACTTATCCGGTCTCACCTATTGTCTATTCAGTTCGATAGAGAGAAACCATCACCACCTCTCACAAAGTTGACGGACTGTGACAAGAATGAAAATCAAGAGTCATTGGTAACATAATATATCCTCCAAGCAATTTAACTACACCACTAATAGAAAATTGATGTGTAATTGAATAATTTGTTATGCATGGTGCTATTCTCAACAACAGAATAAATGCTATTACATACATACAAACACCAGCTGTGGTCCAAACATAAACAGAACTTCTATTTCACAGCTGCTGTATGTATGTATTTACATATACACAGCAGATGTGAAATGTTTAAAATATGTTTTCAATATACACTCTTACAAGAATCGTAGGATGGAATGTTTTTAATTTGGCTTGGAAGGGTATTCCATAACAGAAGTAAAAAAACTGTATCCTTCTGGTAGCAATGTACAATCCTAAATGTAAAACCAGGGCTAAATGTATAACTGCCATAAATAGTAAATACATCAGCGCTAAATGTAAAATCCCCCCTTAAAGTCAAAATATTAATGCTATATGTCAAAACTTGAGTGAGGGAATGACGGGCAAGCTAGATTTGTGTGGGAAGGGCAAACTATTGTATCATTAGAAGCCAGGACATGCCATTTTTTGGGGGTGTATATTCTTGTTATCCATCGTTTATCGATCTACATCGTCGTAATATCATAATCGTCAATCCAAAGTGTGTGAGAGAGGGGGGGGGGGGGGTAATACACTATCACAGCACGACGAGGCAATGGTCCAGGTACCGCATAGGCCCCGGAAGCTCTCGAGTTCTACACAGCCGCATGTGCGTTCTGGGCCATTTTCGCCATATTTAACTAATATGGTTAACTATAACTGAGATATCTCATCTGTGTCACCCTTAATATGTTCAAGACACAGCTGAGAATTACGCCATGCTAGTTTTTGATATTTTGCTTGAGCTTCCAACGTACTAAGTGTTTATACAATTTGCAGCTGATTTAATGAACATAATTCAATAAAATCATATAAACCACTTACCTTATTGTCTAGTTGTCACATATACGTTTAAAAAGTGATAGGTTTGCACGGTAAACACCATTTATTGGAGCGAAAATGCACATTTCAATAGGGGAGAATTCTCTCACATTGCTTTATGTGTAAACAATTTAAGGAATGACCTAATAATGTCAGTACATTTGGCACTTCAAGATCCGTGACGTATCACTCGTCGTTTTTCGAAGATATCCGTAGGTCAGAGCTTCTAAGATAAAATGTGCTTGTCTTCTTCGGGTTTTTTCCGGAGAATACGCACAAATAAGTGACGTAATCTGGTCAAGAAACCATGTGATTTAACTGTTTTCGACTTGGAGGAAAATATCACTTTCGAATTATTATTTTAATTCGGACTCTGTATTAGGATGAATGTCAAATGGTGAATAATATACATAGCCGAATTATGTGTACTAGGTTAACTATGACTTTTAATATCATTTTTTAGTCTTTTTCTTTGCTTATTGCACATTTTTAGAAAAATAGGAGGCTTTTCCCCCAGATCAGTTATTTATAGTGTTTCTTATCACATTGCTGACCCATTGGCGCTGTGAAAAGCTGGGTTCCAGGGGCCGCCTAGGCCCTGCAAGCTCTCGAGTTCTACACAGCCGCAGGCGCGTTCTGGGAATTTTTCGCATTATAAAACTAATATTTCTTAAAAGTAATCACGATGGCACAGGAATGTTGAGTAATTAAAATCGATGAATTGTCTTATGTTCTATTTAAATTAGAAAATAGAGTTGTTATGGGTAACCTACATAATAATTTTAAAAAAAGGTATTGACCATTCATATGGCATATTAAGTATTGACAAATATGTAACAAACAAGATATTTGGAATGGGTTAGAATAAATCAGCCTTCAAACTGGTATTTCCGAGGTAGAAAAGTTAAACAATGATTATGAGTATTACACCTGTCTGGTACAGAAGGAAGTTAGGTGTTGACCAGAAGGTCCTTTTTGTGTTTCTCTTATATGCTATAATGGCAATGTCTTTAATAAGTGTGTCTTTCTCCATCTACAGTTGGTCTCACTCTAAAACACAAGTTAAACTTAATGCCAATGCCAAGTATTATCATACAGACTGAGAGGTAATTGAAAAAAAAAAGGGTTTTGTGAGAATAAAATGGGACTTCTTTCCACTTGTTTGGCGACATGTAAATGTCTTGTATCTGTAAATGTCAAATAGTCTGAAATTTGCCACAAAAAGCTGTAATCTTTGGACACATCCTGTAAAAAAAGGAAGTAAAGCATTATAGGCAATAATTTTTGAAAATTGTTAGACAGCATGGATCAAGGGAGATAATAATCGATTCACTCTATCCAATTTGTATTGATGTCAGTTGTGGGGGAACATTACTTGTCCAACACAGCCTAAATATTCACAACTTCACATTATATAAATGACTGATTGATTGGTGTTTTACTCCGTGCTCAAAGGTATTTCACTTAAATATGACGGCGGTGTATTCCAAGAATAATTAACACCAGTATAACCAAAAATTTGAAATGTTTTGATAAAGTTGGAAATTTAATCTTTCTCCAATCAATACAATTTTTCACTTGGTTGCCACAGTATAAGTGTTATTTACTTTTGAAAATACATTACATTACATTACATTACATTCAATCCCTCAACGACGTCACAAAAAAAGGAATAAAGTACCCTGTTTTGTTTTAACAGTGAACTGTGTAATGCATACTGTTCCCATTAATTAAGAATTAAATACTTAATAGTAAAAACAGTCAAGTAACCATAGTTTGATGAATGCTCGACAAATTTTTAAACACCAGATTTCCTCACTAACTGGGCAGTATTAAAGCTATCACAAGGGTGTTTGTTTCTTCGCGGATTGTTTTAATAGTACTTTTGGCTACTCTGGATGAAAGCATGACAGCCAACTTCGCGATGGAAATCATCCTAGACACCACTGGTAGCAAAGACAAGACATGTCAATCACAAGAATGACATAAAAAAAACAAAGCTGCTTCTTGTTTGCTCTTAAGTTCAGAAAACACCAGGGCAACAACTTGAGCTCACTCACTACCAAATGCCTAACCGCCCACAACACATGAGTAACCATACATGAAGAATAACACCAATGAAGCAACACATGTTTTATAGTCTCATACATACCTGACAGGTTTCCATGTTACACTTGAAATCCCGGTAGCTTTGACAAGTATACTGTTCACAGCCGTTGCTTAACGGCAAAAACGACAGGAAAAGAAAATATAGCAAGTACTGCAACTGTCTGACAATGTAAAGTCATTTCGTCTCTACATTGAGCTGTTGTGATACGTCAAGAATATCACAAAGTTCCAGGAAAATCGGTCCCTACCACACAAACTATTTCGTTTCAAATTGTGTATTACTTGGCGTTTGGCAATCTGATTTTCCATGATGTATGCGCAGAACTTTATTCGTTCTAACGTTAGATTCAGATTCAACCAGAAAATTGTAAATGAATTTAAACATAAAACAGTTGCAGAGATTCAATTTGCTCTAGTGTTACAACACGAACGAGCTTCAGTTACTCAACGAAATCGGAGGCCTTATATGACGTCACAAACCGGGAATTACCGAAGGCTCACGGAAAATATGCATATTCGCAAAGACCTTTTCAGCAATTGTTTTAATTCATTTATTTGTATATATAGATATATTTTAATAGCTTTTGATATGAATCCTGAACACTTTATAAAACAGAGTCTGTACGATTCGTAAACCCTTTAAATAAAACAAATGTCTATCCTGTCTCGTGGAAGCAGACACTGGCTCCGTGTCAGATCTCCACAATAGATATTCAACTTTCGCTTTGCGCTCGTTTAACATCAAATATCCCGAGCTGACAAATCATGATATTCCGTTCTTAAACATGCAGTATTTGTATATTGTGGTTACATCAACATTTCGTCAATGTGACAACTTGAAGCAAACCAGGTGTCCAGCCTAATTCTATACGACTTACTTTGTCCGAATGGTCCTCATTCTGCAATCCTTGAATATACTGCGCACGTCATCTCGGACGTAATACGGTCATCGCTATTATGACATGATTTATTTTCTGATCAACTGATAAACAATGTCAGCATTGAGTAGAGAATTCTGTTTAAAATTTGTTGAGTGCCGAGCATAATGTATATACCTTAATCATATTTACATATTCTAAAGCCAAATGAACTCACCTAGGTTTATTTAAGTGTGTGCATACGCCAGTAAAAAGGCTTCCGACCAATACACTGCACGATTTTCGTGCATATTCTAATGTCTCTATCTTTTTATTGCAGGTAAAAATATATGAAATTAAATAAAACAAAAGAAAACCCAATTTCGGTAAGCAAGCTCGTGATAATCGTCCTTAAAATAACATATTTCCTTTAAGGAAACAAACCATATTTGTCAGGTAGAGCCCGGTGTATATATATCATATGGAAATACGTTATCATATATTCTACTACCAGGACATGTTTATACTGAAAACCACCTCATTCTGTTAAAAAACATCACGTATGTAGAATAATTTCTCTACATCCAAACATCTCATCGTATTACATGTTCACAAACACAAGGGAAGTAACTCTGGCTATGCACAGTAATTGTTACGGAAAGCACAACGGTTCAGTCGGGCCACCATATGTAACTTACCTTTTGCCAGTTATTGTATCCTTTCGGTTGGGTTTTACTGACGTTTCTAAACTAGTAATGTAAATCCAAGAGTCAGAAATGCAAAGTTTGAGTTTTTTATTAACGACAAAAAGCCTATCTTATTATGAGCCTCCAATACCCGTGTTCAATTAGAACTAAAATTATGTAAACTTTAACCCGTCTATGGTAGGTATACTGTAAAAGCCTTAGGTGAACATTGGCATTCATGTTTATTAACATATAATAACATTTAGTTAAAATATATTTTAAAAAAGCAACAACAGTAAAATCGATGAATCATCACATGTCCTAGATACCCCCCCCCCCCCCCGTAGTGTAGAAACACCAATTTCATACGATTCTCGAGTACATTAAGGGAAAAGTTTTTTTAAAAAAACAGACGATGTTTTGTAATTTTGTTCAGATGTTACACGGTAGAAACTTGTTTAAACTCGTTATCAACATTATTGCGTGCAAATCTGTCCCCCTTGTCGTGCAATCATAATACAAATACATCAGGTAAGGTTGCTGGAGAGGGTTTTTATTTTTTGCTTTTTTAAAACGCTTTCTTTGTGGCACATCATTCAAATGCATTGAGCAGACAATAATACAGTTCATTGGCGTATATTTGCATATTATTTGTTTGGCCGTTGACAACAAACCATAAATCGATATTTTCACAATAGAAAAAAAATGTCAGTCTCTTCCAGTTCGTGGGGTCTTGCTTTATTAATGCATGCTTCGGATATAAAGGTTATAATATATCATAATAATCTTTATTCTCTTAAGCAAATGGAAAGCTCAAAATACAGAAAAATGATGTCATGGCGGACATATATATTGTATACCAAGATTTATAATATTTAACATTAAGTAATTAGCAATCACTTGCTTGGCATATGGTAATTACATACATCAAACCGTAATAGTACTGTGTTATCTGAGAGGAAGACTCATCTGTCTTTCGAGGGATTTCTCCAGATAGACTCTTAGCTCTCCTATATAAGCACCACTAACCGCTGAATGGGATAAAACTATTTATAAAAGGAAAATCGGCGAATTTCTGCATTTTTTCCCAGGTTGAACAGGTTATGAATTTCCCATTTTTGCCATAAACTGAAAGTTTTGATTTCATATTTTTCTTTAAAATCAAAGTAAAAGTTTGTATTAACTTTGGTACCCATGTAAATATAAACGCGCCACAACATACGCGTCGCATCTACGATAACTGGGCACGACTAGTTTAAGCTAACGCCGTAGATAAAAATGTCTTTGGCCGTCTAAAGCGCTTTATCACTAATTACAACAATGAAATGCTGCATTATATATGTTAGGTAACGAAATGACATTTTAGTTATAAATTGTGTGGTTATATTGTATCAGCTACAATCTCGTTGAGTGGTTAGTGGGGCTTTATGATTTTCCTGTTTTCTGACGACAGAGACTGTATTAGTTTTAATACACTATGTCTGTTATAATTATACACTTTAATATATTACAACCGTAGATCCATATAAGCTGGAAATTCTCAAATAAAATGAAACTCGTCTATTATTGTATTTTTACATACTTAACATAATCTATCTTGCATCTTTTTTATCTACTTATCTACCACTTTCAATTTCTAATTGGTGGGCACTTAATCGAATTTTACAAGTTGATTGTCTGGCCACAAACTTTTTCATAAGGTACGGCTAAGTTGAGTAGGATGTTGTAAGATGACGGTATAAAAGTTATATTTTCTCCACTATGTCACAAAGAATATCAGATGTACAGTTATCTTTCAGTGTTTGAATAAGCAATTTGATGAACTCAGCTTCTTTAACCACATTTTTCTGTAGGCCTACCCAGACATATCCATAACCATTCTTTTTTAACTCTTTTTTTTACGCTTAACAGTCAGTTTTTAGTTTGACCATCATTTTTCAGACTTCAATATCTTTAACCAATACTTTATAATCTTTAATATTCTGTAGATAAACACTGATAACATATCCAACCCATTGAGGACCATGGTAGTCATAGATCGTTTGCCTACACCTATAGGCCTACATGTTATATATTTTTACAAAAAGATAAGTGGATTTTTTCAACATCATCTGCTTTATGTAACCCCCGTTATTTAAGATCGGAGCAACATATGTATCAAACAGATAAAGGTAGGCAATTATTGGTAGACACATTTAAATTACAGTCCTTCATTCTCTTCAACAGGCCATATAATGATTTCCTCCCGCGTTCTGCATGCTGGTATTTTTTTGTGCTATGCAAAATGTTTCGTTACATATAAGAGTTATTCCCAAATAATTAAAATCATCCACTTCTTCAATAAATTTATCATCAAAAGATATCTAGCATAACAAACATTTGCACCACCCCCTCTGAAGACTAGAATTTTTGTTTTGTTAGGATTAAGAGTAATATACACTCAAATTGTTAAACATTTGTTGTAAGTGTTCTTCGCTGTTTGCTATTAGGGCTATATCATCAGCGCACATTAAAAGAAAAATCCTATATCAATAGATTTATTATCACTATTTAAATGATGCATTTCAAGATCATTAACGAAAGGTGAAATAATAATGGGAGACAGGGCCCCCACTCCCCCCCCCCCCTTCCCCCCTTGCATCACACCTATCCCTATATTGAAAAATCAGATAACGAATCACACTTAATACAGCATTTGCGTTTTTCGTACATAGATTTAAAGACATTTAAACATTTATCTCCAACTTCTATTTTTTTCAATTTATAAAACATTAAATCATGTTCAACAGAATTGAATGCTTTCTTGTAGTCGATAAAATAGCACAATTGTTTCTCTCGCACACATTAAAATACTCAAACATACATTTGCTATATTATTTTTTTTATTTTTTCATTTTTTTATGGTTAGCCCTGAACTGACCACTGGGCATTTATTCAGTATCAGTGACCACGATTTTACAATTTTGCTATGTAAGTTCACTATCTCTTTAAAAGACTAACAAAAGTTATTATTCTTGGAATAAATCCGTGACATACGTAGCTGGCCGACACATGTGATATAAATATTCCATAATTTTCAGAATATATCCTCCAAGCAATTATAACTACACCACTAATAGAGAATTGATGTGTACATTTAGAGAGAATGTGACAAGAATGGAAATCAAGGGTCACTGGTAGCAGAATATATTTTTCAAGCAATTATACCTACACTACCACTAGAGAATTCATGTGCACTTGATTAAGCTCACCAACAGGACAAATCCTATTTGATACGTACATACACCAGCTGTGGTAAAAAAAACAGGATGTCCCATAGCTGCAGTGTGTATGTAATATTCATAGTTTTGTCACTAACACAACAAAAACATGTGAGGTGCTTTAATATTGTTAGAAAGTTAGGACAGCATTGCTACTCTTCAAACAAACTGTCTTTAGCAAGAGGGCCACAGATTTAGAAGTTGTATTTGGAACCATGTCATCTGACTGAGATCAGTCTTGGCACAGACCTGCCTACTCGGAGTATTTTGTGCGCAAAATTTATTGTGAAGGAAACGTCTATGATATCATTGATGAGAATGATGAGAAATTGGTTTCTTAATTGATTGCAACAAAATTTTCATAACATAGACAAATGGGTGCTTCTTAGTGTTCCAAACTTAGTTATTGTAGTTGTGTGTATTACAATCGCTTTTGTAACTGTATTTATCTGGCAATGTTTTTGTTACTGAGCTTGTTGAAGAGCTAGTAACACGATGAATTGGAACATTGAATTTCGGTTTAGCATTTCAGCTGTACTCCGATAATAATAATAATTAATGAGAAAACTTTTTTTTAAAATTTGTTCTTTCCTGTGGTCCTCATAAAATGCAAATACATTGAATATTTAAACAAATAACATTGCAATTATAAAGATGAGCATTAAATTGTCAAATTGAACTATTCTTTGAAGACAGTATACATGATTTACATTATCGAGAAAACAATCAGAATCATACAATTCTAAAACAACAAAAGTTTGTTTTTTGTTGTGTTTTTGTTTTTTTAAATTATTAACTAACAACCATGATATTAAACAATGACATTGTGACATGTATAAATTTTAAATTCACAAAAAACTTTCATCAAAAATAAATAAACGTGTTAATAATGTAGAAATGTTCAAAATATGTTTTCAATATACTCTCTTAATCGAATTGTAAGATGGAACATTTTAAGTTTTGCTTGGAAGGGTATTCTATCACAGAAGCCAATAAAATACCTGATCTCCGGATGAGGACCCCAACTAGCCTTTTGTGTATTTCCAGAATAATTGTAAATAATAAGTGTTTGAATTACATCAAACTTATCATACCAAATTGATCTGTCCAGTCTAACTGACTTGTTCCGGTCAGGCTTTTGGACTAATACATCCCAGGTTCTTTTGACAGTTCTTGTTTGTACTATTCGTAGAATACATTCTAATATTCCTTTACTACAACAATTTTGTGTTTACACTATATTACTTAGTGTGTTCTCTGTGCTCTTCGAAGGTTTTAAATAATTATCATAACTAGTTAATCGAAACTGTAAACCAACAACGGTCACTTACTTACTGTTGATTAATTGTATGCATTATTTTCTCTATATTTACACGAAATGTGTGCGTGCTGGTGCATGTCGTACGGTTGCCGAGATTTTGTTCGTTTGTTAATGACAATGGGTAATGACTTGGTGAGTTATCCTGCGGCAATTGGTTATACATATATTTCTTTTGTTATCTGGCTTTCTCTCGTGCATCTAAATAGTTGGGTCTAAAAACTGGACCTAGCAGTGGTCAACTTATCGACTTCGATATCATCGCATTTACGGAGAGCCACCTTACAAGTAATGTATCAAACATCTCTAAATCTTTTCCTTGTTTCCACCGAACTATTCGCCGGGGCCATGATCACGTCTTTATCGCATATGTCCTGATATAATGTACAACAGCTTTAAAAGGCCATCAATCGAATATGCAGATATTAATATTGATAAAAACATGTTCTTTTAATATTCAAGCGCTATCTACCTATAATAACAAGTTCATAACAATACTAAGATTATAATAAAACATATGAAACAAACATGACAGCAAATTCTATTTTGATGAAGATGACTTACCTGAAATGTTGACTGCTGTATATTGACTAAGGAGGACAATGGTTCAT
>JAQQZZ010045447.1:0-10257 GCA_030265115.1 Mopalia vespertina | reverse complement strand
GACTGATATCTGATATCGGCCATTTCATGTTTTGTAGGCTGTATTTGACCATTTCAAATTAGTTTCGTGTTTCGTTTGATCAAGCCTAAGTTTTGGGGCCCCTTTTTGAGCGTCTGGCGGACCCATTGCAGCAAACAATTTGTCTGGCAGAAGGACTTTTGTACTCTGCGGGATGTGTATGATGATTCATAATTTGTTTCTAGATTTACTCTCAACATTTACTCTAGGACAATTGTAGGAAAGAAATCTTAATGTCCACACTTTGGGGACGCCTTGCGGGCCCTTTGCGCCAATAAATTTGTCTGGCACGAACCATTTCATGTTCTGTGGGAAGTTCAAATTGGTTTTGTGTTGTGCCCCAATGTTTGATCTAGCCGAGGTTTGGGACCCCTTTTGGGGCGTCTAGTGAGCCATTTGTAGCAGACAATTTGTATGGAAGGGCTCATTCAGTACTATGTGTTAGAGTCCCTTTGTTTAAAACTGGTTCCAGGTGATACCTCCTGTTCGATCTAGGGCATTTTGTAGCATCCATTTCAGGACCCCAGGGGCCACATGCAGGAGAGGGACCCCGCCAGACGTCCATATCTGTATATGTTATCATACTCATGTCGGTACCGCGTTCGTTTGATCATAACGCTCTGGGCTGCCGATCTATAAGTAGCATTAATTACATTGAATATGCGTTTAAAGCGTAGGCTAGTAACCAATCAATGTAATGCTGGAAGCTTATAACTTAATGTAATGTAATGTAACAAAACTTAACGCATTTTAATAAAACTTGATGAGCATGGGGACACGGTTAACTGTATTATCCGAGGTCCGACATATACTGACGTTAAATATTAATATTCCTTTCTTTGTTTTGAGTTCGATAAACGAATTCTAAAATGTCGCGCGGTTCCAGACAATGATCCGCGTTGTCTTTGTTTCGCCTGTTTCTTATATGAGGATAGAAAGGATAGCAATGGAGTTGTTTTGGTTTCCAACAGATCGTAGTTCTAGATATGTATCTCTTTATTCATCTGTCATTGAGTTTCTAGTCATTTCAGAGCTTGCACGTTTGAGTATAGCCTGAAAATACTTAAGCTGCGTATATTCGAATCAGATAGATTCGATACCAGACATCCCTGTTCTTTAGACTGATTCAGTGTTTGACACCGAATAACTTTTGACGCCAAACTCGCAACGGCATATTTTTTTTTTATTTTCATCGTTGTGGACATTTTGAATTGAAGATGGCGAGGGCAATAGTGGTCGGATCACAAGTGGAGTATCTTTTATATGAATCAATATTGCAAATTCTACCGTGCCAGTTTTTTTTTTTTGTCTTTTTTTTACATTTTCTTTTAACGTTTTGAACATTTCTGTTTCTAGTTTATCAACAAAGCAGTGTAGATTAATGCAAATATTTGTATACTTCGCCTTCTAAGCAGACGTTACATGTTTTGGTCTGAAAATCTTACTAACTTTTGTCCAGCATCTAACAATATACTTGTTACTGCCTTCTATACATGATAAACCCTTGACAGGACCTAAATAATGAGGCGGGAATTTTCTGAACTAGAATTCCGTTCACATTAAGAAATAATAATCCTAAAAATAACGAAAATACTGTTAATATTCACTTTCTTAAAGACACAATAATCATTCGTTGATTTGATTGTTTGAGTAGTTGTAACATCGTACTCAATATACCTTTACTCATATGACAACGGATTGTCCATTCAACACTGTTCTTGCTCATATAACTGGCGGTCGACAGACGGAATCGGGCCAGTGAGTGGTACATGAAAATAAGATTAATTGGGCGACAGGCTTACCGCTGAGCTATGGCCGGGGGCCTCTTTTAGTTGTCGATTTATATTTGTGGGACTTATTTCAGTCGAAGATTTTAATAGCCATATTCGTTACAAACGAGAGCAAAACGATTGATTGGTGTTTAACGCTTTAACGCTTTAGGGTATTTCACTTATTTGACGGCGGTGTATTTCAACAATAGTTGACACTAGAACAAGCAAGATGTGAAGCTTGTCCATAATGTTGGAAAATCAGTTTTCCTCCAGTGCTAAGTAAAGACAGTATTGCTACTCTACAAACATACTGCCCTTAACCAGAGGCAGTACAAAACGAAATTGGAAGTTAACCGTTTAGAGTTCTCTTGCATTGTTTTTATTTCTCCTGTTGCCAAGCGTTTAAACACCATTCTAAATCGAAAAAAGATAGAAAAAAAGAGATCTCACGTTGCTTGAAAAGTGAGTCTTCCTAAATCCCTCCATCAATAATATAGTTAAGTTTAAGTACCATAAAATTTCTCTGGTAAAGGGTTGAAATGATAATCCAATCAAACCTTCACGTTTTATAGGTGATCAATGTTACCACTCACACGAGAAATATTTGTGGCATTTAAACATCACTGTGTAGCATTCTATAGATACTATACAGACCTATCTTCCGCGTGGCAATTGGCTTAGAAAAAAATCCCCAATATCAAGCAATGGGTCCAACACGAACTTAAGCACGGCGTTATAGGCCTACATCAATCAGTCAATCAATCGATCTAAGCACTCACTGGGAGGTGCATTTTGGAATATCCACAACAATTTTCTAACGTTTTTGCTTGTGCCTTGCCAATCTAGTTTTAATATGTGTGACGATTTTCTTATTGTTATTAATTGGCATACGTTATGTGTTACAGTTTGAATCAATATGATCACAGATAACACACGTTCTCTTTAAATCATTTGCCGTTGTCTAGGCGCTACATCACTTAATACTCAACATACGCAAATAGAAATATAGATTTCTAGAAACAACACCTATTAAACGTATTTGACAATCGGCACTTGTATAACAGAATAGTAAACAGGCCACTTTGAACGTCTGACCAAATGGCAAGATATGTGTTTCTAGTCACGATCACCACTTAATTCCCTGGCAACACAAATGTTTCCAGAAGCATCTGGATAAAATCAAAACAAACACTACACCGAGAAAAGATAAGGGATCGGAGTGACATTAAGAGATTTACATCCAAAGTGGGGGTGATCGTTTTCAGGAACTAAAGATATAACACATCCGGACAATGTTGTTATTCCCTCAGGTAACTACTTGATGGTCTTGCGCCGTACTAAGGCGATGGTTTAAGGCACAATTTGATCGTGTTACTCTATACATTAAAAAGGAAAAACATATTTGCGACATATTTAGTAGAATAGGCTCAAGAGGATTGTTCATAAAACTGATATAAAAAATTACAATTGCAACAACTTGAACGTTACTTCCACAAAGTGAACATATCTAAAATCAGCCTTTGGCTGTCTCGGGTAGTACATGCTATTTGAAATCGTAGAAATGCAATGCAGAAGAGGGGATTACCGAATTGGTGGACGTTGGCTAAAGTGGAAGTTAGCACACCGTTCATTCTTCGAAAAACTAACATCCTGCCAACAGATTGTTCGATATTCGAACAACTCGATGCACTGGTGTGAATATTTTACGGACGCGAACACGCCCACTCTTAGTAAAATTTTGTTCCCTGTCGTCTCACCACGAATGACGAATTCTCTACCATTCCATTTATTCCAATCACAAAAGTTGAGTAGCAGACGTTTATCCGTCCTTAGTATACGACTTCCTGTTCGTATTTTAAGTAAAGAGGCCAGACAAACTGTTCAAGACCCTTCATTACAAACCTTTCCAAGTTCCCATTTCTGTCCGCAAAACAAACAATGAACGTTTTTTGTAAACGTCGCTAGGGCAGAGATCTGTATTTTGACTAACGAACGCCATCTGCGTCCTGAAGACCAGATACTTACATTATGTATTGTCTGAGGAATTACATATATAGACGTAAACCTCGGTCAAATGAGTGTTATTTGTATTTGAATTTTTAAAAAAATTATTCCAAATTCAGTGTTAATCGTCTTCTTTTGATATCGAACTAGATATAAACATTACACATGCATGCTATTTACATATTGTTCCATTGACTTTGTCCTTGTTACGAGGATGTCTCATCCAAGTCAATAAACTGGTCTGCGTTTTTGATTTCCCGGCCGGATAGTTAGGGGGCATTTGGACTGATCTGGATACTTCCTTTACTTTGAGTTGACAGTAATTGCAGGCTTCGATTCCTGATACATTGGCAGGATGGGTTCCAAGGTATCTGACCTTCCGTGTAAACTGAGAATTGATTACGTAGAAGCGACAATAATTATATCCATCCTGGTTAAGCTGACTATTCCCAATGCACGCTATTGCCAGGCAAAGGAGATTTCAGAGGGTCTGAGTTATTATTCTTAGGCTATTGCACACACATAAGTACAAAAGGTAAGAAACACTTGAGCAACCAGTGTTTTATTTCGAGTTCTAACTCAAATTGGGTAATTGATAATCAGCAAATAATGTAGCGGCTAGAGTAAATATTGTATGTAATCGGATACCAGTCGGATCCACCATAATGTTTAGATGTTAACATGGGTCAACCCTTTCTAATTAACATCCTAACATGAATTAACTCTTGGTGCAAGTGAACTCGTTTTAAAGCATTATATCACTACACAGCCCTTCCTGATACAGCTATGTAGACATATTGAGAAATGTTAAATTAAATTATAAGTGGACCCATATGTCTTGAAAGACAGCAATTCCAGAGCATCCTGAAACTTGCGAGCCTTGCATATTGACCAAGATTAAGCGACCGGAAACCTGAAACAAACAGACTCAACAGAATCAATAAATAAATAAAGAGTGGTATAAAATTCACCAGGAAAACTTCTAAACCCTGTTGGGCGGGTAATATAAGAGCATGCTTAAAGAAGATTTTAAAATAATAACACACAGTATGGTAACAAACCCCACTATTTTTTTTAACGTTTTAAGGTGAAAGAGGTATTGGAAAATCAGGGATACTTATCTAAAGGTGGCAAATGTTATCATGAACATCTATAATATAGCCATCTAGAGAATGGACAGTATCCTATGGAAGTTAAAATGGAATCCTTTTCACTGGCCGAGAGTCCTTGAAGGTTTTATCTATGGACCAAAGCAACACTATTTAATGGACCATTGAAGCTAAAGTGAAGTAGAAGATGGGTTTTTGTTTTTCATTGCAATAGAATGATTACGATTTAGAGGACGTGAAATAAGATAAATATTCTACATATATGGCTTAAAAGAAAGCAGTAAAGATGAAATATAACTGTCTTTCAATTAGGATTATATTTGTTTCAAATTGAAACCCAAGTCTCCTGCTGTTGATAGAGTGTAAAACCATGTATTCTTTAAAATAGTGTTTCAAGGTCGAACAAAGTGTTTTAAGATATTTCCCAACTCTGTGTCTTCTATATAAGTACAGCAAATAGTAATCGTCAAATAGTTGACATAAATTAGGTAAACATGTAACAAGTAAGAGAAGAAGAGGTTGGTATTTCAGAGCATTGAAAAGATTCACTTTATAAAATAACAACGGAGACTATATAGCCCACAGGCTAAATAAATAAATGTAAAGGGTCGCTTTTAAAGTAAGACAGAACCACCTGAGAAAATTAAAACAAATGGTTGGCAGAAAGGTCTATCAAAACTATAAATTGCAAATCAAACCACAACGGCGACTGATTTTTAAAGATGGACATGGATGTGGGTTACGTACAAATTAAATAGAGAAAGATGTTTGCTTTGTTATTTGCTACAAACTTTGTGCTAGTTTCCTTTCATGATATTACTAAGGCGACAGTTTAAGGCACGATGTGATCGTGTTTTTCTATACATTAAAAAGGGGAAAAAAATATGAGCGATATATATAGAGAAAGAGGCTCATTTTGTGTCATGGATCGTTCATAAAACTGATATACAAAATTTCAATTGCAACAACTTTAACATTACTCCCATAGATTAAACATTTTTAAAATGATCGTTCGACATGGTCAAGTATGACATGTAATGTAAAATCGTAGAACTTTAATACAGAAGTCAGTATTGCCGAATTGGTGAACCTTGGTTAATGTTGAAGTTAGCACAGCGTTCATTCTTCACAAAATTAATATCCTGCCAACAGACTGTTCGCTATTCGAACAACGCGATGCACTTGTTTGAATATTTTACGGAAGCGAAAAACGGACAAGAAGTCGTATTCTAAGTGCGGATAAATATCTGCTACTCAACTTTGGTGATTCGAATAATTGGAATGCTACAGTATTCGTCATTGTTGGTTTGACAACCTGGTACAAAATCTTACCACGAATGAGCTTTTTCGCTTCCGTAAAATATTCAAACTGTTTGAAGAATTAATCTCAATTTGCTGGCTACGTATTAGTCTTTCGAATAAAACCTTTCCAAGTTCCCATTTCTGTCCGCAAAACGAACAATGAACGTTTTTGTAAACGTCGCTAGAGCGGAGAGTTGTATTTTGACTAACGGACTCCATCTGCGTTATGTAGCGTGTGAGGAATTACATATATAGACGTAAACTTCGGTCAAAGAATTGTAATGTTGTTTGTATGTGAATAAAACACACATTTTAATCCAAATTTATAGTGTCAATCGTAATCATTTGATATCATTATGTGCACACCGCACTTGATATAAACATTACACATGCATGCTGTTTTCATATTGTTCCATTGACTTTGTCCTTGTAACAGGAATGTCTCAACCAAGTCGATAAACTGGTATGTGTGTTTTATTTCCCGGTTAAATAGTTAGGGGGCTTCTGAACTGATCTGGATACTCCCTTTACTTTGAGTTGACAGTAATTGTAGGCTTCAGTTCCTGGTACATTGGCAGGATGGATTCAGAGGGATTCTGACCTTCCGTTTAAGCTGAGAATTGCTTACGTAGAAGCGATAATAATTATATCTATCCCTGTTAAGCTGACATTTCCCAATGCACGCTATTGGCAGACATAGGATGAGTTGTATTGACGTTCTGAGGGTCCGGGTTATTATTTTCAGCCCACTGCCCACACAGAGCATATAAATACAGAAGTTAAGAAACACCTAAGCAACTCAGGCATCAATTTTGGTTTTCCATTTGCAATATAATGAATAGGATTTACAGGACGTGAAATAAAATAGGTTTTCCATGTATGTGGCTTAAAACAATGCAGTAAAGATAAAATATTAAAATATAACCAATCTGCAAGATCAGAATAATATAAATAAGAAAACTTCATTTTTACTTTTAAAACTATATTCAACCTGACAAAACGGAAAGAAGTATAAGTGGTCAGACGCCATGATTACCAGGCAGTGTGAAAAACATAAACATTAAACCAGTGTTTGTTTGAAATCAGGAGTTTCGTGACCGAAAACATGGGGACTTTGTTTTACCAAGGCTTGACATTTGTCTTCGCCAGAAACACTTCCTTGCTTGCTTGATTGAGGTTTAACGTCGTACTCAAGGTTATTTCACTTATATGAAGACGAATTGTCCACTTCTCTCTGTTCCTTGCCTAATTACGGTGGAAAACAGTGAAGAAAACTCGCAAAAACCACCCTCGTGATTGCCGGAACCACATATACCTGATGGTCGACAGACGGACTCGATCCTGTGAACGGTAAATCGAAGTAGGATTATTAAGCGAAATCGCTACCACTAAGCCATGGCCGCGGGCCTCGCCTGAAACAAGATTTATTTTAACTGTATTGAAGTGTAGGAATTGGAGAGCACACAAATTTAACAGAGACACTTCAACATGTCTTAACCTGCTTTATGGGTGTAGGCCTATCTGATGAAATGGTCGAACAGCTTCGCCTCCAGCTGTCTTTACGAGCAATGTTAAGGAGATGTTGAAGATTGACTTTTAATATAATATCATAAAAAAGACGAGTGCGACGAGCTGTGTTTCTACCTTTGCCATCTTTCATCTATAAAGCTTTATTACACACCTTAGAACACTAGTCGACAGAGGGTGTTCTCTACCAGATGACTTCAGGATAGGCATGAGTGCAGCGCCATCTACAGCGAATCAGCGTAAAATACATCACAATCATTACTTATAATGTCTGCAGACATACAATTCTTAACTATATAATTGATGAAGTTCCAATTTGGTTTCTTTGTGTTCCATTAATGTATATCATTACAATTACAGAAAGTGACCATCATAGTTTTTTTACCAACGATGGTTGTCTTACATTAATATGTCCTTGTATACGAGGTTTCTGACAACAACTTGTTCCAGTTCTGTTGATCCGGGGTGCCCTTGTTGGAATGACCACTTACCCATCGTCCGTAAAGGTCACTCCTAATGGATGTGTAAATAGAGCAATGCAAATATATAGGTCAGATATGGTTGTGAGCAGAACCTTGTGGACAGCAGCAATCGAAAACTCAAATATACATATTTACACACCCATTATCCACAGACATTGATGGTATTATATTCAGACAACGATCAGCCTAAATATTATTTAATTTCAACCCCACCTTGGTAGTATGATTTTATTCGGCCATCAGATGCCAGAGCACGTACAGGAAGAGCCTATTTCTGACTTTAAATATTTGTTATGTTGTCTGGTCGTTTTACACACTTGTCAACGAAGCCGACCTTATTTGGAGATTGTTTGCACATGACGTTAATGGAATACACAACTTGATAGTCGAGTCCGTCTGTCGACCATCAGGTATATGAATTAGTTCCACAGTGTGGCTATGGCAATCGCGGGGTGGTTTCGTTTCCTCCCGGGTTTTCACCGTATTGAGCCAAGGAACAGCGTGAAGTGGACAATCCATTGTCATATAAGAGAAAATACCCTTGAGTACGACGTTAAACCCGAATCAAACAAACAAATTAAACTTAAAGTGTGTGTTATAAAATGTGTCCACCCTCTACGAAAATTAGCAGTCATAGTATGTATAAATTCTCACAGCGCTAAGATCTGCTTTTGTTTGTTTTATTGGGGTTTTACGACTTCTATATTTCTTGGAGTTATTTTGCTCATCTGACGGCGTGTCAGCATAATGTGCGAAGGAAACATGGACATCGAAACAATGACAAGACAAGACAATAGCACAACACAATAGAGCAACACCACAAACAGATTCGCATCATGTCTCCCCGAACTGTGGGATAACCTGTGTAACTGCAAGTTATACTCTGCCGCGCCAAATAGGGCCTTAACCTTTACAAGCTATGTATACCTCAATACTTCCATCGTTGACATCGCAAAAAACTAATGTCCAAAAAGGCAGCATAAAATATCTAGCAAAAATTCAGATGATTATGGGATAACTCTTGAGGCCTCTGATATATCAGTTTTTCTGGATGGGCTTTATTATGGTTAAATCTCGTTTTCGATGGGAGTTCTCCTTTAAATGGAATATATGTCGTCTTCTAGCATTGCAATTCTAAAAACTGTGGAAATCCCAAATGAAAATTCGCGAATATTCCCCCGAGATAGCTGTAGTCGCCTCGTGTGACGACCTTATATGGAATAAGAACACAAGACAATGTGCCTTGTGAATGCATTTTGCCTGGCGTCATACCTAATACCCACTGGTTTCTTATGGCCGACTCTTTGTCTTTACTTTTTACTAAAATATTTACGATCCAATTGGAAAGCGTTTGCTCTTCAAGCCTAGCCTGTCAACCTGGTCTGATTGAAGCAGACCCAACACGTGTCGCCTTACACTGAGACTAGAATCCATCACACATCGTCGAACATCTTAACCCACGACATCCACAGATCCAATCTGTTATGGAGGCAGGATATAAGAAAATTCCCTTTCTTTGTGATCACGAAAACCAACATAAACAGAAGCCAGTACATGCTTTTCATCTGAATTCCCCGACAAAAGACCAATCTTGCCAACCCACAGAGAAACTCTAAACTATGAGGAATGCGTATATCTCCTCTACCCTGTAAATCCAACGTTTAAGTTTTAAACGCAATAATAAACACGAAACTGTAACACTACTTAAACACAATAATGTGTTTATAGCTAATATCTAAACATAATGTTTAAGTAAGTTAAACACTTTGTTTAAAATACAATCCAATGTGTTTAGTTGAGTTAAACACAATGTGTATAGCTTTTAAACATTATTTTGTGTTTAACAATAACACAATGCATTTATGGGTCGGTAACACTTTTTAAACGGAATATAGTGTTTATTTGGCTCTGAAATAAACACTTAGTTTACTTCACATGACAATACCTTTAGCATTACTTACACCATAACTTATAGCTAAGACAAGACTTAAACGTGGTGATATAATAATTACAGATGTATTATCCATAAACCCAGCCTTATGT
>JAQQZZ010045436.1:0-10257 GCA_030265115.1 Mopalia vespertina | reverse complement strand
ATCAAAGAGTGAAATCAAGTAATTTTTGTTCAACACCACTGCCTTCTTCGATTGCAAACCGGTATGGCATCTCGCCATTCTCCCGCTCCCCGAGAGAGTACGTGATTTCATCGGCAATTCAAGGTTAACGCTTGCTGTTACATATCCCTGTATATTGTAATCCCAGATTAGACTTAAACTATTTAAACCTCAAAAACAACATTTTATCCTATAGCAGGAGCTCTTTGATGTGAAAATGCTTTCGTCCTAATGGTGAAGCCCATGTTCTGCATAAGGTGAAAATGGTTAATTAGTTGATTGGTGTTTAGCAATGTTCTCAAGGTTATTTCAGACAGGGATCCAATCAAAATTGAAAAGCTTCATAACAGGTGATCTGTGTTCCTTCAATGCGAAGTAAAGGAAACCTGACCACACTGGGAATATACTGCACTTAATTAGGAAGAGGGTGGTCAATGTGCAGAAGTACAGAGCTGGACATACAGAAGCATTAAAATAGAACAGTGTGTATTTTTGGATGGTATTTATGGCAGCTATTCTTGATCCATTTAACATGTCCATGTCCTATAACATACAAAGAATGACAAATCCATGTTTGAAGTTTCAAACCTTTTAGCATATTTTTCTGTTCCTAACATAAGCTGACGTCCAAAACCTTTCCCTCTGTCTTTTTTCCTCACAACAACTACAACAGGTAATAGTAAGTGTTGAATAGATACATACAATAAATAGTTTTAATGACATTGAAATAACAGATATCACCTTCATTACAGTTTACTGTCAATGTTGATCAAGCTTCAGCTAAAAAAAAAACAGTCAATAACGTTAGTTAACATAATCTAAATATAGGCTGTTTACATTTATCTTAAAATCCATAAAGTCTTATTTATTATGTTATTTATCTTTGTGTTCAATAGTTTACATGTGTGTCCTAAACCATTGCTATATGTCATTGTTACCAGTGTTACTTCCACACAGTTTGTTTGATTGGGGTTTAATGTCGTACTCAAGGGTAAGTTGATCTGTGAATTTGTTTTTTATAGTCAAGGAATTCACACCATTATTGGGAGTATAGGATAGGCAGAGAGGCACTTCCAAGTCCTGCTTACCTAGAGTAGAAGGGGATAATAATTATGGAATGATCCATAGAAAGATTTAAAAGATCCTACTTTTCTTCCCTCATTTCATTGTTTACTCGTTTCATATCTGACATCATAATTTTCATAGTGCATAGTATAAATGATGCTGAACCTTAACCTTTCTTATACCTGACTCAACCAAACAGCTGTTCTCTCTTCCTCTAATCCTACTCAAACGGGTGTGGCCAATCAGATGCCCCTGTTTGTTCAATAATATCAAACATGTTGGAAGCTCGTCACAGGATTTTTCCAAACTATGCAGCCTAAAAACAATATAAATTGTTCTGGATTTATTTATATGTTGACTTTTTGGGATATCCAACCTCTATTAATTTTGTCTAGCAAAAAAATAAGAAAATTAAAGCATAATAAATTTGTTCAAGTCACAAAACATTAACATTTTGGGGACTGGAATAAACGAATACACATAGAGAGAACTGTCTGGAGTACAATGCCAGGTAATCTGATTGAATGATTAGCTAACTGATGGACAGACAGGAGTTGTAAACCTATAGGGGTACAGTAACTGATTAAAAATGGGCTTTTATTCGATTAACCAACCTTGCTGTTTTACTTCTTGTCCACTCCTCATTTATAACCTCAGCACAAATGTCCAGGTATCCTGTGTTATGATGGATAGGCACAACCTCCATGACTAAAGTGTTGGATACAATACAGTTCTAAGAACTCCTGGAGAAAACAAACACCAAACAGCATTAGACATTTTATATTATACTGTAGCAATGAAATCAACATAAACACATGTCAGAGTAGACCATCAAATTTTTTTATAATAAAGCACTCATGAAAAGTTTATACATGCATTTTGAACCCCAATTAGAGACATGTTTACTGGAAAGGAGTTCTAAGCTTTACTTTAAAAGATTATTCAAGTCGTATCTTGTCCAAATGATAAATATCGAACGTCGACGGCCTATTTAATAGGACTAAACAAAGACATGACAATCACAACTGAAGACGCAAACAAAGTCATGATCACCACATTATGTTCCGAACTCGTCGGATTTGAAATTGTCATAGAAATTTAATAAAACAGCTTTGATTTACGAATTTATTGTTGATATAAATAATAAAAAGAATATTACACAGTGCAGTTAGAATACCATCATGATAATATTGCTCTCGTGAATGGTTGCAACTTGCTACGCAAGGATAACCCCCTCGACGATTCGCGTCTCGTGAGTTATATGTTTCACCACTCGATTAAGCAATATTTATCATTTTATGGTATTCAAAATTCACTGTGTAGTATCCTCTTTATATACAGTCAATAATAAATAGAAGGGTATGTATGTGGATCTAATTTAATTAGAAACGTTCTACTTCTAGGCCTACTCCAGTAAGGAACAAGCTCCGAATTTCTTGAGCTAAAATAGTATACCCACAGCTGGTGAGTGTACTATAGTATACTAGACGGAGAGAGGAAACGTACCATAAAGCACAACAAAGGCTACTCTCGCTTATTTCAAATATATAAGTAGTAAATGTATATTTCACTGAGATGAATTAAAACGCAGATGATACACTTATGGTCATATTTTGTCGACGCGCGTAAGTTTAAAAATAAAATTACAGCTCACGAAATTAGGATTTTAATTATTTCTATCCACGAATTACAATTGATACAAACGCCAGTATATAAACTATACTCAATTTTTTTTTTGTCTTTTATTTAATTTTCGTGTTTATTAATGAATCTACGGATAATAATGAAAAATAAAATAATATAAAACTCCATCCCTAGCTAGAATTCATTTTCATATGCTTTCATCAACAGATCATGTCGACGTCAGGAATTCCAGAGCCGCTTTCTGCTAAATATCCAGAGTGAGGATATTATGAATTATACCTGAACTAGAAACTGTCTTTTATATTTGTAATATATTACTAATATTTGCTTCTGACAAGTTTTAATGTATGACAATGAAAGTAGCACATAAAAAATGCATTCGTTCTGTGACGAAAACTGGACCCTGAATGATCTGATGGTATATTCGATATTGTCCGGATCACAGACACTTGAATCTAGTTGGTAAACTTCCGTTCTCGGGAGCCTACCAGTTGACAGTCTCAGGCTGCGCCCTTTACTACTATAATATATTTTGAATAAATGAAGAGAGAAAAATTTGCTTGAAGATCGGAAACGATGCATCACAAAATAGAAAAATGCGACGTAGAATAGAAAAATGACAACAAATCTAGGAAAGAAAAACTCTCCTGGGGTCTTTAACACATCCAAAGGCTAAGACCGGTGTCCATTTTGTAAAACTAAACATAGATTCCCTTGCTGTTGTCAAAAGTTGATCAACCCTGGAATCTGCACTTCCTTGCCAATGTTCATTTTTTTAAACTTAGAAGTTAGAAAGTCACCGGTGCACAAACGCAGTGCACGAGAATTCCGTTCTAAGAGCCACAGCTTGACGGTATATTCTATGTGCTCTCGTGAAGTTAAGTGTCGTTTTTTAACAATAATTGTGATAATTTGTTTTCTTCTGTGTGCTAATACGAAAACTTGCTGACACAGACTTACAGTGTGTTATAATAATGTCTTCAGATAGCTATTAGGATTAACTTGTCATCAGGAGCTACAGTAATTATGAGGAATAGCTTTAAAAGCTTAGTTTTAACTAGCACTGTCAGATAAGCTTGTGAGATTCGTCACCAGAGAGGGTATTTACAGGCCTTATTTTTTCAAAATTTTGCGTAACCAGCTAACATTTACATGAATTTAAACCCGTGTAACCTATCATTTGGTTACTTGAAAAGAATTTGTGTGAACGATCATTCTCGTATATAGCAGGCCTTAATTTTTCATGCGAACGATCGTTCAGGTTACGTGGAGGTTACGCAAACAGAAATTCACGTGAACGGCCACTGTTCACGCAAACTTAAGACCATGTTGCCAGCCTATACGTGGTGTCTACAGTGTATGTACTACACAAGCTACAGCTACACAAGAATTCTCACATGCTGTCAATAATTTTTGTTATGTTAGAATGGCCATACTCTTAGTTTATTTAAGTATGAACCATTTTTTGCTTCACTTATCATGTAAATTTGAAACACAAAACCCAATTGTTTTACTAACTAAAAGTGCAACAGAGATTCGGTCATTATCAGGGCAAACAAAGCAAAGCACATGAGGTGAAGTTAATGCAAACTTTTTACAAATTTATCCAAATTAATTCAGTAGGGTTTTGTTTATTGTGAACTGTCAACTAGTTTAAACAACATGAGCTGAGATATAGCTAAAGAAGACCATAGAGCCAAATGGTGCTTTTGATTGGCTGTAGAGCCGAAGCCAGCCAACCAGGTCACAGCTAACACAGCCCTAGGTATTCTATTTCACGCTGTTTATCGATCTCTGCTGAACATCTAGTTACTAAAACAATTAGGGTTTTTTTTCTGTGAAGTGAAGCAAAAAATGGTTCATACTTAAATAAACTTAGATTATGGTCAGTCTAACCTAACAAATCCAATGAAATATTTCTGACAGGCATATGAAAATCCATGTGTAGCTAGCTTGCAGCTTGTGTAGTAGATACACTGTAGACATCATGCACATGGCCTTAGTTTGTGTGAACGATCACCGTTCGCATGAATGTTCGTTTGTGTAACCTGAACGATCATTCGCGTCCGAAAATAAGGCATGTATGCATGTTGGTAAAAAAATTTGTATTAATGTGCACTTGTCCTTGTTAAATTATATGCATGTATCTCCATGGTATTTTTATTTTATTTTTCTTGTCTATTTGCACTTTGTATGCAAATGATCTTCTGTGGACTTCTAGTCTGAAATAAAGTAATTAAGTGTTATTGTAATTCGTCTTAAATATAGTACATGTATTGTGGTGTTGTTCTTTCAGACAGTTTGCCAATATAACGATTCGCCAGAGATTGCCCATCATCTTAACCCAGATAGCTGACCAGGTGAATAGAAAGAAACATGATGTGAGGGATGAATATGGAGAGGTAATGATGATCAAGTTTTGCCCACAGCTATAGAGTTCTCCTCTTTTCTCTGCTCAGGATGTAATAAAGTCCGAGAAAATACTTTTTTGTTGGTCAATTGTAACCATATATTCCAGCATCAAGTCCACCATGGATATTATTAGTTATTGATGTTTTTCGATGGGTGTACAGACTTTTATGACTTTTATGGCTTGCAAGACGGTCATAAAAGTCAGTACACCATGAGAAAAATGTCTATAATGAATTTATTATCTGCCAAGCAACATTATTTGCGATTTTATTCACTTAGAAAACCACGAAGAAAATAGGTTCTGCAGCGATTCGGTCTTTGTTTGCATTCTGAGTTACCTCCCTTAACGACTACCTCCGCCATGACAACGCAGCTTTCAGCCACATCGAAAGGGCCAATGACGCTGCAAAAAAAAAAAGGGCCACCAATTAGATATTTCAGGTATTTTAGCATCAATAAAATTGAGGGAGTGTAAAGCAGATATGTTTTGAACTAACTCTGTCAACCAAACATCAATTTCAAAAATAAGTTTTATTAAATTTAGAAAATAAAATTTGAAGCATAGGCGGGCATGTTTGTTTTTATATAACCCGTGAACTCTTGTGACATTCAAAATCTCCCGGGGTGTACACGTTTTTACCCCCCTGCAAATTGACCAATCAGAACACAACGAATTTGGTTGACAGATAATAATTTCTTTTATTGTTGATTCACATTTATAATTAACCCTAAGCGCTCTGATTCTGTCAAGTAAATTTTTAAAAATTCTTTTTTTAAAAAGTTGTCTTAAAACTTGTTACTTTTAATAAACAACTTAAATAATGGTATCAACTTTAATAGCAGCCTATTTTCTGCCATATTTCCTTATACTAGGATGGTGTGGAGGATGTGAAATTAATTGCAGGGAGAATGTCAAAGTTGAAAAATGAAGTACAGACAGGTAAACCTGTAATCCAGATTGAGGATTCTTTGTCTGATGTCAATGTGTGGAATAACTACCTACAGGAAGTGACCAGCAGGGAAGGGGATGTTCCATCTTGGTTTACCTCCCCTTGGCTCTATGTTGAGTGTTATATGTACAGGAGGGTACAGGAAGCTGTTCAGCTCAGGTAAACAAATCCTTTCATTTCAATTGTTTGTGGTAACACCATAATCACGAGTTGTTGACTTATATGATGGTAATGTTCTCCAACAATAAAAAGCCTCACAGAGACCACCATTACATGAGAAGCTTTTTACTCTTTTAAAACACTTGAATATCCATACAGTGCCAATTACTGTACACTACAGCAATGCATTGAGCATACTACCATTTGTATCCAAAGTAGATCTTATTAGATTATAATACCTCTCCTCCATTTTCTTACTGTCAAGTGTTGGGTTAGGAGGGAGCTTCCTGTTGTCCTGGTACTTTTAGAGCTAAGAAGGAACATGAAGTCAATCAGTTTGTGATGTCTTTGTAAACACCCGGTGATTGTCTTTATTTTGTTTCACCCATTGGGCTGGCAAATGTTCATGTGAGTGAAATAACCTTAAATACAGCGTATAACCCCAATCAAACAAACAAATGTTGCTGTCAATTGTATGTGTCAACATCTGATATCAATGCCTATGGGGACCGCGGCTGTGGCTTAGTGGTAGCATGTGCGCTTACTAATCCTACTTTGATTTACCGTTCACAGGATCAAGTCCGCCCGGCGACCCTCAGGTATATGAGTGAGTCACAGGATGTGTCTCCGGCAATCGGGAGTGTGGTTTTTACGAGGTTTCCTCTCAGTTTTCCACCATAATTAGGCAAAGGGCTGTGTAGTGGACAATCCATTGTCATATAAGTGAAATACCCATGAGTACGACATTAAACACCAATCAAACAAACTATACCTATGGTATTAGGCCTCCCAGACAGGCCAGGTGTGATCGCAGGCTTCGACTGCTTCTTCGTTTTCAATTGTGACATAACATACATCCTAGGCAGCATTCTAAAATATAGTCGATTCTACTTCCTTCATCGAGACATAGACTCTAAGATACACCCGAGCCATTTTGCTTTGTACTTCTTTTATTTGCTGGTATGTGGCATATGTCGCCTCAAATATTGGGGGGAAGTAATGTGCGATGGCCTGGCATAGCATACGAGAGTTGTCTTGGTCTCGTCCACTATAGAAAATCTTGCGAGAATACGATTGCCTAGGCAGCTCTCTGCCTCAAAATCATCTTGTGTTAGCACCTGGTAAAATAAGACTTCAACAGCAGTCCATTTAGATACCTCTTCAGTGTTATTTAACTTCTGGAACATTATTTCTTATCATGTGACACAGCAAAGCTACCATAAAATCACCATAGTAGTTGTTGATCAGGATATTCTAATAGGTCATTGATTCCTCTTGATATAGCATTAGGAGCTCCCACAAACTTCAGTTCAAGTAAAACTTATGCCAATATGATATTACCTGGTTGGTGTTACCCTATTCATATGGCAAGTGATTTATTTCAGCATGAGTATTGTTTTTTATGTTATGGAGCAGGCGGATATTGACTGGAGCAACTACTGTATATGCCCTGTTTGAAGTCATCCCAGAACGTTAAGTTAAATTGACAGTATGATGGAAACTTTTCATTTTTTATCAACATGTAACTGCATATTACATGATGTGTACAGAATTTCTTTTTTAAATACAAAAATTATAGCAGAAAATATTGTGTTCAAAGCCGGGTTTTCATGTTATATCTTTTATATTTAAACTGTTTGAGGTTGGCTGAAGCCTTGTGTGATATGTTGCTCTCTTAAATGTTGATGAATCTGATTTGTTGTCAGTTCTCACACCTAGCTTTGCCCACTTTGCAGTGAATCCTAGACAGAGTCCTCTGTTCGTCTAGTGTTATAATTGTTCATTGCCAGTGACTGGTTTGATTTCCTTCACATGTTGGGCTGACACGATGTCGTATATGGGAAATAGTTTTAAAGTACAATTTCAAACCCAGTCTGTTTATTTAAATAAAAAAGGTAAATGCCTGTTTACACGTCATCCATACACAACATATTTTATAGTTAAGGTAAATTAATTTCACCCTGTTTATTGTACATGGTTATCTCCCTTGCAGTAAAGTGATGAAGAAGTTTGATGTATTTGGTGAACAGAAGCGTCACAGTTTTACATCCTCTGTGCCCAGTGTTATCACACTACTGACACATCTTAGTGATCTGCTGCCTGCTGTACAGGATATAAACTCTGATTTCACCAAACAGGCATTTCAGCAGTATGTACAGGTAAGTTCTTGGATATATCTCATAATCTCATACTGAAGAAAATAGGAGGTAAAAAAAAAAAACATTTGAACTTACTGGGAAAATTTAATCTAATATCATGTGAACGAATATCATTTTAAAAAATGTGAATTTGTTTGTTGATTAAATGTTTTATGGAACTGACCAAAATGGCAACCATGTATGAGTTGAGGTATGATATTGAGTTCTAAAAGAAACCATCTGACAATGTAATCTCAATTTTACTGTCATTTAATATTAAAGTTTTGTGATGAATTCATAGAAGATTTGCCTGAGCATGAGCAAGGATGTCCATCATAATATCATTATGTACAGAAATTCATTGTTCAAAAACCTTTTATTTCTAACACTATGACCTTTTATTATTTGTCAGGTGTGTTTATGGGGTAATAAGTGTGATCTATCAATATCAGCGGGTGCAGAGAATTTCCAAAAAAACAGTCCAATAGAACAGCTACCTGTTCTTAAGCCATTCATCTTGAGGGATAATACAAATGACCTCTGGATGACCTTGACCTCTGCTCAGAAAGAAAATCCTGGGAAAGTGCGTCTTGACATTGTTTTGGATAATGCTGGGTTTGAGTTGTTGACAGATCTGTGTTTAGCGGAGATCCTGCTCATAATGGGTCTCGTTAACAAGGTTCATCTCCACGCCAAACCACTGCCCTGGTTCGTTTCCGATACAACAACTGAGGATTTTGATTGGACATTAAAAAAACTATTATCAAGCAATAACATGGCTATGTCAAAGTTTGGACAAAAATGGAAGCAATATCTTAAAAGTGAAATTTGGGTTTTAAAAATACATGACTTTTGGTGCTTGCCATTTGATTATGCCGAAATGAAATCACGAGCACCAGATTTGTATAAGGAATTGGGTCAAGCTGACCTTGTGATTTTCAAAGGAGACCTGAATTATCGTAAACTTGTAGGTGATCTAAATTGGGAGCCAACAACTCTGTTTGAGACTGCCTTGCGTGGTTTTAGTCCTGCCCCACTTTGTGTTCTCCGAGCACTGAAAGCTGATGTGGTGACGGGGCTCTCTCCTAACCAGGCTGAGGATACAGCAATTAAAGATCCTAACTGGATGATCAATGGGAACTGGGCTGTCATATGTTACTACAGTCCCAACAAGTCCTGATGATTTTGTCATGCACTTTTTATGACAAAATAATCGGATATACATACAAAGAAAGTTCAAGTCTTAATTTTTACATTTGCTTTTGTTGTAATAATGATTCTGACTGTTGGTTTAATATATAATTTAATGATTTTTTGCGCTTTGGCACTTTAATCTGTTTTTCTTGACCTGTATTTATCAATCAGTTTATAAAAAAAAAATAGAGAAAGGGGTTTTGACACAACAGTGAAAAAGTGAATTCCTTAGATTGGTACGTTAAACACCATGCTGCCACTTATCTTATGATTTGTCCATAATTTATATATATTTATGTTCTCAATTTTTCAAAATTTGTACTTTTTATACATGTATACAATTTATAATTGGCAGTTGTGTCTCCATGTATAATTAGTTTCTCACATTTGGCAGCTTTACACACAGTCAAAGATAATATATATTAAAAATAAGGGCCTGTTTTGTTTAAGAATTATTATTATTTTTATTCATAAAAATGTTTAAAGCTCAAGAATAGCATGTGGCTGGAGGGAGCTTTCTGTGCCCGCCTGCTCTCTAAACGTGAAACACCCTGGTTCTCTCTAAAGGAGAAACACCCTGGTTCTCTCTAAAGGAGAAACACCCTGGTGCTCTCTAAAGGAGAAACACCCTGGTGCTCTTGAAAGGAGAAACACCCTGGTGCTCTTGAAAGGAGAAA
>JAQQZZ010045425.1:0-10258 GCA_030265115.1 Mopalia vespertina | reverse complement strand
ACAAACATATCGGCTTCCTGTTCCCCTTTAGCTCTGAGAGCACCAGGGCAACATGAAGCTCCCTCCAACCACCCGCTGTTTCTGATTCAACACTGATAATTTTAACACAATAGTTTTGTTACAGCAGGTAGTTCTCTTGTTTTGATAATAAACTGTTTAATTTTTTGAAAAATAAAATTATTAGTATTTTCCTTCATTTTTCAGGAAACGTTATTGTATTGCTTGTCATCCTGCGGAACACACGGATGAGATCCAGGACGAACTTCTTCCTGGCTAACTTAGCTGTGGCTGATCTGTGTGTGGGGATATTTTGTGTGATTCCAAAACTGTGTACCTTTTTATCTACAACATGGTTACTTGGAAGGGTATGTATTAGTGCAATATTTAGCTTAAAGTCCATACTCCTTAACATTTGAGGAGGTAATGTATGAGTTAGGCTGAGGTTACCCAAGGAAGGCTGTGCTTGATTTAAACGTGTCTTACTCACGGTGGCGATGTTTTCATACCTTGATAATGGAGCTAATCGTTTACCTAATGAGGCTACCTTAATAATCAATAGCTGAAATCCATAGCAGTTTTTCTTGTTTAAAACTTATTAGACGATACATTTCTGCTAATCTATCTACCTTGTTATTCAGAAACTCCCAGTCTTTAGATTACGTCATTCATAGTTTTACCTTTTCAAAGTTGATTTTTTCCGAATAGCTTGACGTCGGTCATTCAATAAACACGGAAAGCCTACATGACTAATTTTCGTGGCGAACCTTCTAGTACAACCGTGTTACGTTTAACCAAACCTACTGAATATCAAGTAAATACTTTTCCACATTAAACAGACAGGTGCTAAAACACATTGCTTTTGCTGACTTATTGCTTTAGTTAATATTAAAAGTGACACTTGAGTTATTTACTAATGTCAACTACGCGATCCCGTGTGTTTAATGGTATTTGAATAATTCATTAACGTCAGCTCTGCGACCCTTTGTTTAATCTTACTAAAATAATTCACTAATGTCAACACTGCGGTCCCTTTTGTTTAATCGTATTTGAATAATTCACTAATGTCAACTCTGTAATCCCTTTTGTTGAATCGTACTTGAATAATTCACTAATGTCAATTCTGCGGTCCCTTTTGTTTAATCGGACTTGAATATTTCACTAATGTCAACTCTGCGGTCCCTTTTGTTTAATCGTACTTGAATAATTCACTAATGTCAACTCTGCGGTCCCTTTCGTTTAATTGTACTTGAATAATTCACTAATGTCAACTCTGCGATCCCTTTTGTTGAAAGGTACTAGAGTAATTGATCTCTCGAACACTTGTGCTTAATGATACTTGAACATTTCCAATTGTCAACAATGCGATCACTTATGTTTATAAAGAGTAAATCATTATTTTTATTGACTCGTTTGTCGTTAATATTCCATCAGGCATAATTGTATAAACGGACTTCAACTTTTCAGGTTGTGCATATAGCTCGAATTTAGGCTTGTGTGGGTATGCACAATTCCACCCCCTCCTTCATGCATCAATAACAATAAATAGTTCCTCGTTTGGTACGTGGTTAACTTATTATTGATATCATTTTATATTTGTTGCAGGTAATGTGCAAGGTATATTACTTTGTCCATCAGATGAGTTACACGGCTTCCATCTCCCTTCTCACTGTCATTTCTATGGAGCGGTATATCGCAATAATGCACCCCCTGAAAGCACAGAGGTTGATTACAGTGAGACGGCTAAAAATTTCCCTAATCGTGATCTGGTTTTTATCCGCAGCATACAATGTCCCTGCATTGGTAATATTTGACACGGAGGATTTCCCCACTGGAAATGGCAGTGTTCACGTGTATTGTTTCGTAACGACTCAGTTAATAGACCAGCAGGCATACCACACAGCTAATTTTATTGTTTGGTACATTTTACCTCTGATTCTTATGTCATTTATGTATACAAGGATCTCTATTGCTCTTTGGCGAAGTAGCAGTCAAATGAATTTGAACGCGTCTGTCCGTCAACGATCCATGAGAGGGTCGCTAATATCAAGAAATACCGGGAGTCAACGCTTAACGTTCCCTACAAAAGTCTCATTCAACAAAAGGGTTTCCACACAGAAAACGTCAGCTCGGACCTCCAGGAAAAACGGGCAAAGATCAGACGATAATCATGCCGCGGTGTCCTTCGCGCCTGTTAGGCGGCCTCTCGGACAGCGTCATTTAGGCGGCCAGTCTAAATTAGGAGGGTTTCTCGACCGGAGCAAGAGATGGGCTGCATACAAAGTGCGCAGTGTGTCGATTGACAGTGATCACGATTATATGTCAGATGATGACTATGAGACAAAGTGCGATAGAGTGGACGAACTAGCAGACTGTGGTGATGAGCTGGACATGTCCACTGATCAGTCGTTAGAGAGAATCTGCGAACTGTCGCCTGTATGTGCGGAAACCTCAGTCAGCGCAAACGAAAGTTTGTCTCCAGACAATAAGGCGAAAGAATCGATCTCTAATGCGTCCAAAAAGAAGCGGAGAAGTTGTTTAAGTCAGAGAATCTCGGGAATTAAACCAATTCGGTCAAAAAGGACTCGCCCTAGCGCCCTTACCGCCAGAAAGAAAGTAATCCGATTGCTAGTGGCTGTTGTTGGATCATTTGCCGTCTGTGTCCTGCCCTATCATGTACTGAAATTAATGCAGAACTGGCCCAGCTCGACTGAGGCGACCTCCATAAGCAGTCTTTTCCCGCCATTGTCATTTGTTATTCTGTATCTGAATAGTGGGTTAAATCCAATTCTCTATGCCCTTTTGTCTGATAATTTCCGGCGAAGTTTGCGGGAAACCTTATCGTGTCGTAGACATTAATTCCAATAGCAAGATGTGGGGCAGAAAATCGGTATGGCTGAGGTTAAATTACTCTCCGCCACCCAACTGGAAAACAGATATACTTTGCCGTAGTTTTAAAGTGAATAAGGAAAATGCCTTTCCGGTCGATATATTGGTTGTGTATCGTGTAAATAAATGAACTCGCCATTAATGTATTCGTCACTGTTTTGATTAGCATACATTGTGGTTACAGGAATTCCAGGCAGACGTCTAACTGAATAATTGACATTCATCTTGAAAGTAAATACAAACTAGAATCACAAACATCTGTGCTTTACAATAACGCCACAGAATAACTTAACAACGGAACTCCACGCACACTGAACAAAATTACAATCAGATAGCATCGAATGGTAATTCTTAACTGGGAATTATTATGCAAATAACATGTCCCAGCTTGTCAGTATATATAATGAATGATTTTTGTGTCGTTTTAGGTTTAAAAACCGTTGTCATAATAAAGTCGTAAATTGTGAATCTTTCCCTACTTAAGGCACTGAAACTGGCACACTGTTAAGTCAGGAATTACCCACAAATGTATTGTATTGTTTAGGTGATTATGATAGTATTTTTCTGTTATACATGTATATAGCACGAAGAGAAAAGATATTTTGCTTTCCCCCACGGGGATTCGAACTTGGGTTCTGGCTAGCAGGGCTCTAAACTGCTTGGCTACAGAGGCCTTGTTTATGTCAATCCTAAGTACAAGTAATAAGAACAATTATTGAAGCAATGGTAATTTTAAAAAAAAAACAGAGCGCATGTGTACAGAGAGATGTACTCACGCAAACACATGTCTTCAGATATTGATTCTATTCACCCCATAAATGTCAATTTCAATAAGAAATCAATATATATTTTCACCTCGCTGGAGAAAGCTTCCTGAAGCGTCCTCTGATACAACTGCTCGTGTAAGGAGTCCACAAGAGTCATAATCACTTGCGTAACAGTAAACAGTGCCGGTTGAAATGTAACATTGATTTTACAGAAATATGATAGTAAAGCACATAAAACTAATTTAAATTTGATTCAACATCCAATGATTATTCCTGGCGGGTACAAAACACGATAAAGACTTCCAAACAAATCGAACTGTGCCGTGACGAGCGTTGCACTTTTTCAGTGCATGAACACGAAAGTTTTGTGACAATTAAACTGGATCTAAAGATAACAAACATATGGAAACAGAGAGATGTGGTTAATCTCCGCTGATAAATTCGATTATGATAATATAACACGCACACGTCGTCGGATGGGTATCAAGTGTTCATTAATTTTTGGAACCGATATAAGAAGGGACCGCCCAACTACAGGCCGGTCACGTTTTTTTGGAACACAGAAGACGGCATTTGCAAATTGTAAAGCAAAAAGTCATAGTAAGTTGTAGTGTTTCAGTGGTTGAATTGTATCAATGACCAGACATTTATAAATCAGAACGTAGGAAAGCGGTGTCCGCACGTGGATATATGAAACAAATATCGTATTGCTGTATAACACTAAAATTCACTCAGTACGAGATAAATCAAGGCATAATACTAAACTACTATATACACTAGATCGAACTATGAACAAAATTTATAACACAGTATACACTCGCTGAACATAATTCCCACTGATAAGTTTCACGCAGTTGAGTAAACTAACAACTCCAATAAAATATACACATGGATACATGATGATTCAATACTTGGGTTTATTTTAAAACTATTGTCCTGAATCATTGTCAAAAATTTTGTCGAAATTAATGTGTATCCTTTATTGGAGTTTACATATACGTTTACTTTACTTCGTTGAACCTGTACGTTTTCTGATAAGCTGGTCAGATGAGGGAATATCGGTTATGGCAAACATAATACTATCGATGAAGTCTCGATGGTACACTTAAAGCCATATATCCGAGAGAGCATTATTAAACTACTGTTAATTTTTTTTCTAGCAAAACACTTGTTCCTGTATGAATAATATGCATTTAAGACAAAGCAGAGATCTACAATGTAAATATATTTGTTTGTTTGTTTGATTGGGGTTAAACGTCGTACTCAAGGGTATTTCACTTATATGACGACCGATTCGATCCTGTGAACGGTACATCGAAGTAGGCTCAGAAAGCGCACTCGCAAACCACTAAGCCACGGCCGCGGGCCCACAATGTAAATATAAACGTACTATGTTTGCACCGAGATACAGGCCTGGTAGGGTTTAGTTCTTAGAATAATTAGGACCGACCAGAATGTCTCATCGTCAAAATTAATTGTTCAGCTATATATCTACATTCATACAGCCTAATCGTCAGAGATCAAAACATGAGGAACAAATAAATATGCCTTTGTTTTGGAGCATAACAATAATGATGATTTAAATCATGACAAGTTGCCGATGCCAAGTAAGCATTGCAGCCTTTTTTAATTAGAGGCGTGTGTTCTGGTGTTCTTATTAAGTATAACAAATTTTATAGCTTCGTGGAAAATGTATTTATGAGATTTTCTGAATATTTTGCTGTAGATAATCGTGCTTTGGAACTAAAGATGATTCGTGCAGAATTTTGTTGAACACAGAGGACACGTGTGTATGATTTGTAATTATAGCCAACGGTTGTCCATACCTGATCATGTTACAAGGGTACTGAAGTGAGGAAATTAATGTAAACTCATCCCTTGTTGTAAATCTACCATTATTGTTGAGAACTGTTTATACGACGTTGTTGATTTTGGAACATGAACTTGTCATATATAAAGGAATAAAATGTAGATTATGTCATACTGTTTTGTTTTGGGTGTTTATTGTTAGACAATTAATAACTGTTTCCGAAGTGAGAATTGACATGACGCCTAAGCGGGCCCCCTCACTTTTTTTTGGGGGTGGGGGGACAAGATGTTGGCCCCCCCATTTTGGATTCACCTCCGCCGCCATTGCACAACGTGTACACGCGGGTTAAGAGAAAACAACACGATGTGTATAGTATTTACCAATGATATCAACTCCACGAAAGATATTTATCATGTTAATAATTGAAAGAGATTATTTACAAAATAAACTAGACAAACTACAAAAAGCGCGAATTAGGATCATTGATTTAGTGGCTTTAAAACGATTGATAAACTATGGTCTTAATAGACCCGTCGGCTCAACAAGTACAAACACGTGTATATGCCTTTTGTTTAATGATTATGATAGTGAAACAATTAATTTTACATTCGAGTCACAAAAGTTTGAAAAAGATGTTTCCTCAAAATTAACCAAGGGACCGTAAAGCCAGTAGAAAGCTAATACTGGACAGAAAGAGTGATTTAAATTAAGTTTACATTACATCAGAAAGGCATTCCTTTTGTTTGGTGTTTAATGCATTCTTTGTATAATATACAGTTTGCAAGATTATATTGTTGTATACAATGAGGAATAGTTATTTTCTTTTTTGTTTAACCAGCTTAAAACTATATTTTAATATATAGCATTTTACGTATTCTATGCGAATTATTACAATTGAAACTTTACAACAGCAATCGTATTCTATAACCACTTAAGTTTGAACGAGTCATTTTTCAAACATGTTTGATGTTAACTTAGGACTAAGGACGGCAAAATAAAACACACAGTAAGTGAAATCAAACTGAGCCCTTCATTCCTCGGTGTCGTACCATACCTATGCCACACTTGTGTCAGTGGGCCAAAGCAATTAGAAAACCACCCACCCATTCGAAATTAAAGCTTGAGTTCTGTTTATATTCCAGTATAGTAATAACTCCGAAGAGAGATAAAGGATACATTTTTATCCAAAGTTTCGGTTTATCGATCAAATGATCACCGGGATGATCTCCATCGCAATGATGGTTTCATCAATAAACCGAGTGATAATCCCGATGATGGATTCTTCAATAAACCGAGTGATCATCCCGATGATGGTTTCAACAATAAACCTATGATCATCCCGAGGATGGTTTCATCAATAAACAGAGTGATCATCCCGGTGATGGTTTCAGCAATAAACCGAGTGATCATCCCGATGATGGTTTCATCAATAAACAGAGTGATCATCCCGGTGATGGTTTCATAAAAACACCGAGTGATAATCCCGATGATGGATTCTTTAATAAACCGAGTGATCATCCTGATGATGGTTTCATCAAAACACAGTGATAATCCCGATGATGGATACTTCAATAAACCGAGTGATCATCCTGATAATGGTTTCATCAATAAACCGAGTGATCATCCCGATGATGGTTTCATCAAAACACCGAGTGATAATCCCGATGATGGATTCTTCAATAAACCGAGTGATCATCCCGATGATGGTTTCATCACATCCACGAGTAATCATCACGATGATGGTTTCATCAATAAACCGAGTGATCATTGAAAATAGTAACAATTATTTGATAACTGTTTGTGATGGACCTGATTTAGTGCAGGGAACTATTAGTGGATTGTTTGTGCGGTGCTCGTTTGTCCTACCTAATTGTAATGTCTCGCCGCACTCGACCCCAACTAGAGTATTTGCCAGCGCCTTATTACATAGGAAGATCTGAGCCAGAATAGATAACGTAGCAAATGAGAACAACCCAGGTTTCCCAGACGTGTTTTATCACTCCCAGTGCCGGATCTGTCAGAGGTCAATGGGGGGAGAGCACGCGGAGGACGACTTATTAATTCATGATGAAGGTGAGGTCAACGGCATGGAGACTCTGCAAGCAGAGCTTAGACGGATAAGGAACAAACAACAACAGACCGGAAAGAAAATCGAGACAGCACAGAAGACAGAGAAGAAGAAAGCGTTACTTGAGAAAAGTAGACCTGCGAAACAAGATTCACATAACCATTTAGGTAGTATGTATTTATTACCAGATGATGTTATAAATCCTACTGAACCAAGCAGTAATTCAAGTATTAATGAACTAAGACAAATTGAAAATTTGAACGAAGCCGCAGACAATCGAATTAGAAATCTAGGACTAAGTGTTGACACGTCATCAGATGATGACGATCGTCCACTTTGTGCAGGGAAAACTAAACAATCACATAAACAACAACATCGTAAAACTTTGAAATTAGGGTTTGAAGCGAGGGCAGCTTTGGTGAAAAACACACCGATCCGTTTAAGGAACTTGAGGAAACGTCGGTAGCAATGTTGTCAGAAAAGTCCTTCATAGAGGTGACTGCCTCCGTTTGGCAACAGTTCTACACAAAGTCCACACAGTTAACCAATATGTGTTTGATGTCATAAATGCACTCACACATTTTACATTCTGGTTATGATTTGTCGTTATCAAGAAGGTGATTTTTTTGTGTGAAGGGACTATGGCCTCTACGACATCGCGTTAGAGCCACCTGTTCCTTCGGTGACATTCCACGAGAGTACAAAGTCTGACCAATAGCAGGATGTATGTCATTAAGTTTATTCCGGATTTGTCCGTCCCTTATATCATGCCAAGGATTAAAAATGTATTTAGAAATTTCGGGCTTGAGATCTTTATAATATATTTGATTGATTGATTGATGTTTTATGCCATATTCAACGGTATTTCAGCTAGGCTGTGGCGGGAACATGGTAAAGTAATTTTATTCATACATTCAATTTTAAAGATAATTGCTATCAATAGCACCCTTGGCCGTAAACGTCAAAACGAGAAATAAAAATCCTGATAATGGTTTCATCAATAAACCGAAATGTTGAGTCAAGATGAATTCGTTAACTTTCTTCGGATTTGTTACTATACTTTACTGTGCTAAACTCCTCAGTGATGCGTGTTTATGACTTATACAAATATCATTCTCTTCGACATTCGTGAAAAAAGATGTCCATGTTCTTCGACAAAAAAGGAAATTGTTTCATTTCACGAATTTAACGTCGAATATATGTGAAAAATGTGAAACCAAGGAAACGTTTAAAGCAGCCAATCGCCTTATACAGGGCTTTATGGAGCGTTTCTTTAACTAACACGGTGCTAACCAAACCTAATCAAACATTCTATAGGCTGCCATGTGGGAATAAAGCTTTGGATGTATCCCGTCAAAGCTTTTTTTAAATCGATGTGTTTCTTGTGTGATGTTTGCACAACACTCCCAAAACTTAATCACTGCAATGACACGGCGTGTGCTCCACGACACGCTCTTCAGGTTTGTCTATGGAGACTGATGCTATATGAAATTGAGATTTGGGTAAATGAGCGAACAGACAATCAATGTCCGTAGGGAAAACTGTGATCAATAAAACGTGGAAACTCTCTCATGTAGAAAACGTCATTATATAGGCAAATTCAAGTGGATCCACTTTGAGTTAGCTGCGATTGTCTTGGAATCGAGAGTATATAAACTGTTAGTTCTCACGATGTGGTTTTATTTAAAGATATACCATGCTATAACTTTAAGTAAATTTAGCAAAAATAATCCAAATATAAAATGTTGGCTTAGAAGACTTTGATAAGGCAGAGTTGCATGATTGTGAAAAGATTATCCGAAGTATATCATGGCTGTATCAGTCAGTACGACACGAAAGAAGATAACATGCAATCAATCATTAATTGTCCGTTCCATGTCATATTGAATGTTTGTTTGTTTCACTGTGGTTTAACGTCGTACTCAAGGGTATTTCACTTATATCACAACGAATAGTCCACTGTCCCTTGCCTAATTATGGTGGAAAATCAGAATGAAACTTCGTACGAACCACTCTGTGATTGCCGGAGTCATATCATGTGGCTCATGGAAATACACACGGTATATACTGCATTCCTTTTTAACTTATTTTTGTTAGCTTTCAATCGATCAATTCGTGTGAAGGTCCCTTTCATAATCGGATGGCACAAAATGTGTTACGCACACTCTCAAGTTCTTTAATCTGTAAAATGATGCATTTACTGGCAAATCTTTGTTTCTGATTTTTACCAGCCACTGCCTTAAACAGCATAATGTGTCAGGAAACAGTGACACGGAATTTGTTGCAATAACCAATTCATAATTCTCACATCCAGGTACCACGCAGGCAGACATAATTCCTGTCAGAAATGAGATATTTATACGTTTAACAATGCAATAGGGTCACTTGCACGACGTACGTCACTTCCGGTTTGTAATATGTTAATTATTGATATAATGCTAATTATTTTGCTTGATCTGAGGGCTGTTATGGTACTAAAGTAGTATTTAAAATCGACCAAAACCCACTGTAAAATCGCGTGCCTTCTCTTTAAAAAAAAAGCCATCGACGTAAATACGCTGTTTCAGACTGATCTCCAACTAACTGTGGAAGAAGTTGGAGGAAGCAAAAGAAACAGATTCTCCGATATGTTGCAGGTCATATACCATGTAAACTTTTGAAACATTTTAGGAGGTTTCCTGACAACAAGTTATCACATATGTATTAGCTCTAGAGTCGTGGGGTCTC
>JAQQZZ010045414.1:0-10258 GCA_030265115.1 Mopalia vespertina | reverse complement strand
TGGACTAGTAAATACCTGAGCTTATCAATTTTGGAAACAAATGGCAGACAACTTGTCTGGTAGTTATGACTAAAATACCTCTAATTCTTTACTGTATCTTTACATGTACCTTCACATGTATCTGCAGCTGTTCGACATCATTGCATTATTTACAGTTTAAATTTCCCGAAGGACGACCGAACAATTTGCGGTAATTAACCGAATAGTACTACATTCAAAATGGTCCTAAGCCATCGGAGCCTAAAGAGAACGGATGTCCACCAGCTAGATACAAGTGCCTCTTTGCTTTTGGGTAATAGCTTAGATAGATACCGTGCAGCGAACATATCGTCGCATATGATTATCTTACTCTCTTTGATATGAGTTAAGAATTATTTTCTATGACTTGTTCGAAATTTGTAGATAGATATCACCTTTATAGGAGTTAAGATTTCGGCAAATTGTAAGAGGTTGAGATAGAAGTCAATCTCTTACGAACCCAAATAATATTTTGGCTCCAAAGTTTAATCCTTTTCTTTCGAAATTGAATATCTTTTTCCATTCAAAATGATGAATGTTGAATATTTTATTCAATCTACGGTCAACTCAGAAGGCTGTAGAATTCACTTCTATCAACTCATGAGTACATATTTTATAAATGTATATCTGTCATGTAGAGAAATAAAAATTGTGTTTGTCTCCAACGGCACTAGTGTTTATCAATATAATACAGAGTTCATACAGTCCTTGAAATTCCTGGGAAAATAAGCGGGTGGTTGGAGGGAGCTTCCTGTTAGCCTGGTGCTTTCAGAGGTAAAAAGGTACAGAAAGCCGATTTGTTTGTGAAGTATTTCTATTGTCCTGGGAGTGTCCTGTGTGTGTACCCTGATGTTTTTGTTTGTTGACAGTGTTGTCGTGGGTAGTTTCCTTCACCCATTGGACTGGCACGCCGTGATGTGAGTGAAATAACCTTAAGTACGGCGTTAAATCCTAATCAAACAAACAAACAATCTAGTACTGGAATACTATTTACTCAATGAAAACTCATAGAAGTTCAGTACAGGTGTTGACTTTCATCAATATAAATGATGAAAGAAGGAGAACTCTAATTGCTATCGATTTAGGGTCTCCTTCAAAACCTTGCAAATGCTGCTCCACATTTATTTTTTGTCCTTTGTTGTGTATGACAATCTGAAGAAATTTGATATAATATCCATAACAGAATGACACTTTACCCAAACTTACTATTCTCATAGCCGCGTTAGCCCGGTTAAACTCTATAAACAATAAACAATTAAATGGTTTAGCGCCATTTTTGTGTTTAAGACAAAACAATACTACTGATTGGTCTGTAATTTTGATTAAGCTGACTGAGACTAAATGTATACGTCTGTGATTGACCACAAAATGAACAAAACTCAGACATCACTATTTCGAATTATTTACAGTTGGTACCAGAGAGCTAGTCCAGAGTCGGTGTTCATTAAGCGTCATAGAGGTTCCAATGGAGTTTGAAGACGCAGACATTGTTGCCCTACGTGTTTTTTTCTTTTACTTACCGTGTTATTTTGCAAACAAGCCTATCTTCAAAGGATAGAACAAGCCCTCTGGACTTTTTTCCCGCCATATTATCTACTGTTAGTTTTTTTTAATCTCTGATATATTTTATGGTGGATAAAACATTCAAATTCAAATTCAACAAAACTGATACAGCATTATTTTTATTATTTACAGTTTGTATTCCAGTGTCCGTGTTCATTAAACGTTATAGAGGTTCCAATGGAGTTTGAAGACGCAGGAGTTGTTGGACTACGGGTCTTTTTTCTTGCACTTATCGTGTTAATAGGCCTACCAGGAAACGTCATGGCAATGTGTCTAAAAGCCCGCTCATTAAAAAAAGAAGGTGTGAATGGCTTAGCTTACCTGCATCTGGCTTTTGTTGATTTGCTTGTTTGCATGTTCCACGCTCCATTCGGGATATTCTTTGAACTAACTGGCTACTTCAGTTTGAAGAACGACATCGGATACGATTTCAGAAAGATTTTGTTCATCCTTAACAGACATGTCAGTATGAGGGTTTTCGCCTTCACGTCGTTCACATCTCAAGTTACACTGGTTGTCATCGCTCTTTTCCGCTGTTGGAGGATATTTCACCCATTCGGGCGCTCTAGGAAGTCTCTGATGGTCGTCATGTTGGCTGTTCCAGACGCTCTAACAATAGGTTTTATTGGTTTCGTGCAGAAAACACCTGCCATGAATTTCGATATATCGAACAACACTTCTGACACCAACTCTTCAGGAAACCAGTTTGAACTGGAAAGCCCAGTGGTTCTGGACGATAACATAACAGATCTTTCAACTGCGAAGACTGCAACTCCAGACCACGGATTGTTGGAACCCCTTATTTTCTACATGGTATTGGTAACAGTGATGTCGCTTTCAATTTGCTATTCTTTAATCACTTTCAAGATTCATCAAGGATATCGCAGACTTACTGGTGGCGATTCTGAGACATCCAACAAAAACCAAGCTCAAAGAAACTTTCTAAGTCGCCAGATGAATCACGTTAAGACACAGTTCATCCTCATCCTGACTCTGTTGATCACAGCAATGCCCACATTGGTGATTGCTTTGGTGGGTTTCACGCCGAGCTATGCCGTGTTGCGTCTCAGAACCACTGTTGTTGCTCTGGGAAGTGGAATTAACCCATACGTGTATTGTCTTCTCACAGCGGAAAGTCGGCGGGCAACAATGCAGTTCTTTGCCAGACACAAAGAAGAAAGTACAAATTTAAATACCGTAAGAGCTTAGTCAACGGAAAGTCTGTGAACACTATTGGATCAAGAGTTTACGTGTGTTACGATCACATAACGAAAGCAAAAGTTGAAGGGAAAACCCTGATAGGATCTGGGTCTCAATCCACTCAAGAGAATGGCTTCGGTGACCGAACTGTAGTGTTTGAACAGATTCTATCTCAGAACAATAACCCGTCCTTTATCGATGACACATATTTGTGTACAAACATCCTTAAATGGACAAGTACATATTTGTGTACCAACATCCTTAAATGTCCCGTCTGTCCACCACGACTGTTGGCGTGAAAGCATCCTCCAATGGCCCAATCTTCTTCGATTAAGGACATGTCCGTACCAAAAGACTCCATTAACGCCTTCATTGTACACCGTGCATCTATATTTAAAAGTGTCCTTCAACATCCACTCGTTTGTCCGTCGTTTGTAATGTACACTCTGAGAAATAATGGTTCTTTGATGGTTCTTTAGAAACGACGATGGTTCTATCTGGAACCATTACAACAAAAACAGTTCTTTGATATAAGAAGACAGGGAAAACTACCAGGAACAGTTGCTGAGAGAGTTCAACACAAAATCGCTAAAGGTAAATCGGCAGAGCCATAAGGGTTCTATAAGAGCCATATTTTCTAAAAAGGTACCGCAATGTTCAATGCTTTCTTCCATTGGTTTTAGAATGTTTTAATGATTCATAGAAATCTAGTTTGTATTTGCTTTAAATATCGGTCGTTCTAAACATATCTATAAAATGCATTATATATCCTTTCTTCCTGTCATCTATATATAATTTACCTCATATTCTCCCTATGTGCTTTATTTGTTGGTCATATTACATTTATCAAACGTCAGTTGAGTAATCATGACAATTGTAAAAGGCTACATAACTTATTTGGCCGAAAACCCGTATGAATCTCAACGAGACCATTTTGTCTGTATACAGTATCAAATTTCACTAGTAACTTAGTAAAATGATTATCAAATCGTCGAAAGGCTATCCTAAAAATGTCCTTAAAATGTAGGTCTGCGCTGCCATGGAATGTATATAACGATAGATATACGTATCTTGCGTTCATTTGTGCAATCAAGTCTTCTAGTCGAACTGTATCTATTGTAATATGAAATGTTGAACATTGGGTTATGTTGAAATTACAGTTAAACTCTGCTTGGCCGCCATGTCTTCACACTTCAAATTGTAAGCGGAAGAGCTCTACCAATATTAAGTCTTTGGCAAATCAAATGATCTTTTTCTGGACACCACCGTCTGTTTACACTATAGTACGTCATAAGTCACGTTACGTCATGGGCATAGGTGGCCACCCCCAAAACGACGACTATCAGTGGTCGTTGGTTGGAATATATTTGCCCTGCTTGAGAGAATAAAATGAATGAACAAATGATAATTCCACCCATTATTTCAATATGTTGCATGGCAACCTTTCAAGTGACATAGGAGTTATTCCAACCCAGACCTCCACTTAAGCATTCTCAAACCACAAAAATCCCTGTTGTCAATCTGTAGAAATACACTATACACTCCTTACTTAAAATATTTTAGTTAATTTGGTATGACACTTTCTTAGTGCGACTAGATTCTAGTTTAAAGTTCTTACAGGTTAAAACATATACGGGAATCGAACCCGTCCTCACAGTTAGGCAGCGAAATGCCAAAGTAAATGCCGGCAACCTAGACCACTCGGCCTTCTAGAGATTTATTTGCTTATAGCCCAATGGGGTATGTGCATAAGGAGCATATCACATAAACGCCAATGATGGCAAGGAGGGTAGATAGTTGCAACAAAAAAAGAGAGAGAATTAAGCCGAACTAAAACTATTGGATAGTTTTTGGACAGCTGAAAGTTTGCCTTACACATCCATAGCCCTTAAATAACAATGTTCATTTTTACCTACTATACAGACAGTCTAATTTACCGTTAATAAATGTGTAACATTGTTTACTTTTATCAAAATCCCTTCGTATGAAGGCTACAATATTACATGATTTTCCCAATAATACAGCGTGGTGCTAACCCACTTTTGTTCTAAGATCTGTGGATAAGAGACATATTAGCACCAAAACAATCTTTCCCATGTTAAAATTCAGAAAACTCTACCTGTCATTTTAACCGTTTTTAAAAATCTACCTGTCGAAAATGGCAGGTGGGCGGCTCTCTAGCTAAGACAATGCCCTACCCTACCGGCCGTAGGTAAACACGAGAGCCGCGATTTCCAACCATCGATGCTGAGAAAGTACCGGAGACATGATTACTATTGAACTATACCTGAAGTAATTTAAACAGGATCTTTGGACCGAGACTAAAGTGGGTCCTCTTAATTCCAATGCCATGTTCGTCCCGGTCATATACGCGCGGTGCTAACCACAAACGTCCCTCAATATACTCTTCTTTGAAACTTGTGTCAATACCCTTTCCTTAGATTATTTCTTTGACACTCCACTTACGCCTGTCATTTCTCGTCTGTGTAAGTCTTTTGTGTGACAGGCTTACACCACACGATTTTGCCAATACTCTTCTTTGTACGTTATTTGTTTTTTGTCACAAACGTTTTTTTCTTTTCTTCTTCTAGGTCTATCATTTGTATAATACGCCACAAATGTTTACCAATACCCTATTTTATCATTATTATTATTGTAATAAGCCAATATCATTTTTCAGTAATTCTTGTGATAGGCTACAAACTTGTCTCGGTCGTCTGTACAATACGCCACAAACGTTTTGAATACCCTTCATTGTCGGACATTTGTGCAATAAGCCTGTAACCATTTCGACACTCTTCTTTGTCGGATATGTGTGCTAGTTATCGTTCTCAATAACATGCTTTGTCAGTTAAAAACTTTTTTGTTTTACTTTTCCTTGTATTTATATATGATTTATGTCATATCTCACAGACTGTTATTCGTGGAACACCACCCACTTGATTTGTCATCCTTCATTGTCGGGTAGTTTGTTACAATCTTCTTAAATCCTTTTCAATATCCACACATTTTGCTCCGCTAACGTGAATGATAGAATTATTACCTGTTTCGTGTATTATCTTAAATATCCTTCTGCGTGATGTCAGTCGTTCGTGTGAGGCCTTACGATTCACGAAGTCATTTCAATACTTCGTTATGTGATTTGTGCTACACCATGCACTTGTTTCATTGTCATTTTTGTTGGCTAGTTGTTTAAAAACAAATTTGCTTGGAGGTTTGAATCAGTACCTGTTTAGTGTAGCTTCTTAAATACCCTACTATGTGTTGTCTTTCTTGATGTGTGATATCTCACAAACTTTACTTTGTTGTCTGTAATTTATGCCTGTAGTTTGTTAAAATCTTAATGATACGTTTTCAATATTTCCACATTTTGCTAAGTTAACATGAATGATAAAATTATTACCTGTTCTTAAATATCCTTCTGCGTGATGTCAGTCGTTCATGTGAGGTCTTACAAAGTCATTTCAATACTTCGTTGTCTGTGATTTGTGCTACACCATGCATTTGTTTTATTGTCATTTTTGTTGGCTAACTTGTTAAAATCTTAATGATACGTTTCCAATATTTAAACAATTTGCTTGGAGGTTAGAACCAGTAACTGTTTAGTGTAGCTTCTTAAATACCCTCCTGCTTGTTGTCTTTCTTGATGTGTGATATCTCACAAACTTACTTTGTTGTCTGTATTTTGTGTCTGTAGTTTGTTAAAATCTGAATGATACATGTTCAATACTTACACATTTTGCTCAATTTACATGAATTCTATATAAGTACTACCTGTTAAGTCTTACAAGTTAACAATAAATGTTGTCAGGTGCCTCAAAAAACCGATGTGTTGACTTTATCATTTTTGAATTCACTTATATATAGTACTATACAAGACTCAACCAAACAATTTTAATTCCACAAAAAAAGTTACCACCTCACCTTAAATTAAAGGGTAATTTAAACACAAACTTGAAAAATGGAAGCAAGTCTGGGTTCTTCTGAAAATGTTACAGGACTAAACCAACAAATGGACAAATATGGCGTAGCTGCATTCATTACATGTATAGGCACAGAAGCGGTTGGTATATACAATGGCCTCCCCATTCAGTCCGATGCCGAAAAAAAATAACTGATTCGGGACCGAATTGTTTGTGGTATTTCTGTAAATGGGATCAAAAACAAACTTCTTCAAGAGTCGAGGCTTACTTAAAATCGATACATCGACATCTGTCACTCAACTTAAACAACGGCTACTCAAGCTAATTGGATGTCCGGAAAAGAAGAAAAATGTGCATTACTCAATAGCACTAAATATTCCACAAGCCGACAACAGCCTTCTTAATCCAAACAGAGTTCTTCAAATATTCTAAAATATGTCTGTAAATGTTGCTGACGCAGACACGAATAAGATAGAACAAAATGTCCAACTTACGACAAAGCGTGTACAAGATGTGGTCACCTCTCAAATTAGGCGCCCAGTATTCATCCAGTTGGATTATTCGTCTGGTATGTCTGGAGACGACTCATCTGAAAAAATAATAACTGTTGAACACGAAGACTCGATCTCTGAAAAAAATTTGCCCACCCTTGTTCATGGGACTAAGAAACTTAAATCCCAGGTTTATTTGGAAGCAACTTGCAATGTTATTTATCAGTTAGAGCTCCCAGAGGAGACTATGTTACACAAGGTTCCTGTCAGACTCACAATGTATACAACATGTACACAAGCCATTGGGAAAACTAAGTTGAGACTGTTGAACCCCATAAACAAACGAAAATATATAGCACACTTGTTGTGGTTGTTGCACAACGTGCCCTTTCTCTACTTCGCATTCGTGCGGCCAAGAAAATAGCAATAACTAAAATTTTACATGAGACGTCATTTTTACATTGAGACGTCAACGTTTGTAAACACTACTGTAAACTTGCCTTTGACGAAAGACTAGATTTTTCCAACATCAGTCACATTTTTACTGATAATGTTGCCCTTCAAGAGTAAGATTGACGATTGGCAATTGGCAATACTGTTACCCCTAGCAAACAGCCTCTTCGCCATGTGCCTCTTGCTATCCGAAATGCCCATAAAACTAAACTTGCTCAGTTTGAAGAGCAAATGGTCATCTTTCCAGTTGACACACTCAAGACATTGGGTGTCAAGTCATGTTTTTGCAAAGAAAAAGGGATTATTAAGGATCTGCATTGACCCAAAATCTTTAAATACGGCTTTGAAACGCAGTCATAGTCTGCTTACTGTCATAGAAGATTTACTGCCTGAACTTTCAAAAGCTAAAATGTTTTCAAAGTGGGATTATGGCATGTGCATCACGACTCTGAATCTCTCATGTCACTACTTTCTGAGCACCTTTTGGGGGACACCCGGCCGTTGATTGAGATTTCCGCCGAGGCTCTCTCCAAGTCCTGAAGTGTTCCAGAGAAGGCTCGATGAATCTCTACAAGACTTACCTGAGGCTGGTTGTGTCACCATTGAGTCATTGATATTCATACTGTAGGTGGAGTGAAACCGTGGAGGATGCCATTAAAACCCACTGTGAAGACAGAAAGCTCAAACTAAATGCTATTGAGCTTGAACTCAGAACTCAAACTGTTTCTTTTATGGAACATCAATTAACTGTCATTCTGTCAATGGACTTCAGGCTGATCCTAAGTAAACTGATGCTTTTCTACAGATGCTTGTTCGCCACTGTCAACAAACAAAATAGAGACACAATGCGAAGACACTAAAGACAGACCCAACAGCACAGTATATCGACGCAGAGTTGACCAATCACAGAACGGATGACTGCAATTTTGACCAATCACAGGATGTATCAACGCAAACTTGACCAATCACAGAATGTATCAACGCAAACTTGACCAATCACAGAATGTATCAACGCAAACTTGACCAATCACGGAATATAGCAACGCAAACTTGACCAATCACAGAATGTATTTTAGCGCAACATTGACTAATCAGAGAATATATCAACACAAACATGACCAATCACAGAATGTATCAATCCAAACTTGACTAATCACAGAATGTATCAACGCAAACTTGACCAATCACATAATGTATCAACGCAAACTTGACCAATCACGGAATATATCAACGCAAACTTGACCAATCACAAAGTATTTTAACGCAACTTTGACTTATCAGAGAATATATCAACACACACATGACCAATCACAGAATGTATCAACGCAAACTTGACCAATCCCAGAATGTACCAACGCCAACTTGACCAATCCCAGAATGTATTTTGGCGCAAACTTGACCAATCACAGAATGTACTTTAACGTAACATTGACCAATCACAGAATGTGTCAACACAAACTTGACCAATTACAGACCATATCATCGCAACATTGACCAATCACAGAATGTATCAACGCAAACTTGACCAATCATAGAATGTATAAACGCAAACATGGCCAATCACAGACTATATCAGCGCAATATTGATCAATCTCAGAATGTATCAACGCAAACTGGATCAATCACAGAATGTATCAACGCAAACTTGACCAATCACAGAATATATCAACGCAAACCTTACCAATCCCAGAATGTACTTTAGCGCAAACTTGACCAATCACAGAATGTACTTTAACGCAACATTGACCAATCACAGAATGTGTCAACGCAATCTTGACCAATTACAGACTATATCACCGCAACATTGAAAAATCACAGAATGTTTCAACGCAAACTTGACCAATCACAGAATGTATCAACGCAAACTTGACCAATCACAGAATGTGTCAACGCAAACTTGACCAATTACAGACTATATCATCGCAACATTGACCAATCACAGAATGTATCAACGCAAACTTGACCAATCACAGAATGTATAAACGCAAACTTGGCCAATCACAGACTATATCAGCGCAACAATGGACAATCCCAGAATGTATCAACGCAAACTGTATCAATCACAGAATGTATCAACGCAAACTGTATCAATCACATAATGTATTAACGCAAACTTGACCAATCACATAATGTATTAACGCAAACTTGACTAATCCCAAAATGTATCAACGCAAACCAATCACACAGTTATTCGTGGTCTTATTAGAAAGGTCAAAATGGATAAATCTGTGTGACGCCGTGTTGAAGCGCCACTATTCCGAATGTTGGGACTCAGAAAACCGCCTTGCAATGATTAAATTTACTGCCAATTTTCTGCATCTTACCTAGGCAGGGCGGTCGCATTAAGCCTGTCTTTCGTTCCTACCTTGCCAAGGAAGGAAAAACCTGAGTAAACTAGAATCTACAACTGCTACTTTCGGATAACCTCTGTTTACCTCCACCGTGGCCCCACCCAATCAGATTGAAGCTTGCATAAGAAAGAAAGAGACGGTCTAAACACAGGACAAGTAGGCTATACACGGGGGGGGGGGGGGGGGCAAGAGGGGGCATTTGTCCCTCCGGGGAACTCACCCAGCCACGATTATTCACAGCGTCGGTGGTCAGCAAGTT
>JAQQZZ010045403.1:0-10259 GCA_030265115.1 Mopalia vespertina | reverse complement strand
CAATGAAGTTTGTGTTTTAAAGCAACTTTGCTTTATTTTTCACCAAGGCACATTTATGTATTTAAAAAATCAGCAAACCAGGGGAAACTTAAAAAATTAGGTTATCTGACAAAATTTTAGAGGACCGATTTTTAGGTTATGCCGGAAAAGATTACAACACAGGTCTGCTATAGGCATATTGTGGACCATTGAATCATTAAAACTAAACTCAAGACATGTTTTAGAGGCATGTTGTTGACTTGGTTTAACTTACAATAAAAGGCTTGTTTATAAATGACCGCTCTATTTATTGTAAATAAACGGAGCTAGTATCTGTACTGAAAGTTGCTTTAAAATAGATGACAGCTTTATTGAAATAAACGGTGCTAGTATCTGTACTGAAAGGTGCTTTAAAATCAACCTAAAGACACAGTTTTTTTGTGATGCCAAGCCCTAAAAGCAGGTTTTCTTATTTTGACCCTACCTGTACATTGTGGGTTTTTTTTGTTTATTGTCTGATCTGTGCTTTTGTTGTCTTCAGGTTACACTGGAGATAATTGTGATGTTGATATCAATGAGTGTTTGGGTGAGCCATGTAAAAACAATGCTTCCTGTGTGGACCTTATTGATGGCTACAGGTGTGAGTGTCCTGATGGATTTACAGGTCTTAACTGCGAAACTGACATTAATGAGTGTCAACCTAACCGCTGTCTGTCGTTTCAAGTCTGCCTGGACCTAATTGACCATTATAGGTTAGTATCGTTTAAAAACTGCTATTATTTAACTTTCAACAAAATACTAAATTTAAATGATCAGGTGGTAACAACAGGCAGTCAATTTCTTACAAACCTGATGCAGTAAAATTAAAATTTTGTAGTTTTGGTTAAAAAAAATGAAAATCAATATATTTGGATAAACTTTTATAGTTTTCATTAAATGTAACTGCTTTAATGAGGGCAAACACTAGTTCAGAATATGAGTGACGCAAGTAAAATCAGTTAAAGTATGACATGAAACCTGAAACAAATTAACAAGTTATCTTGTCCCTAGTAAATAAGAGGTGTATCATTTTTCAGATGTGCGTGCCCAGAGGGTATGACTGGACCACAGTGTGAAACCTTCATTGACGACTGTCATTCATCACCGTGTCATAATCAGGGCACTTGTATTGACGAGGGAGATAACTATAGATGCCTTTGCCCGTATCCATACACAGGGCGACAATGTGAAATAGACACAGATGTATGTTTCCCGAACCCGTGCCTTCACTTCAGCACGTGTATCCGTGACGACAGACAGTCCACAGGTTTCAGGTGTGCTTGTTCTGATGGTTTCATAGGTAAGCTTAAGTCATGTTTTCGATGGAAAAATCATCCTGGCTCTCTGGCTATGGTCAGTTTGTTTGGAGAGTAGCTATGCTGTCTTTACTTAGTACTGGAGGAATATTAACTTTCCAACTTTATCAAAACACTTCACATTTTATGGTTAGGCTAGAGTCAATAATGTGGGAATTCACTACCATCGTATAAGTGTAATACCCTTTACCCCTAACCGTTACACCAATCAATCAATCAATTAAAGGCATCCTAAATATTACACACCCTCAATACTACAACTACATTATAGGTCTCATAGTCAAATTTAAGTAATACCCTTAAGCATGATGTAAAACACCAGTCGATCAATCGGAATCCTAAATATGACACACCCTCCCTTATAAATGTACATACACAATACTTTATACACCATATTATTGGTCATAACCTTGTCTCGAGATGTCTGTAGGTTATACCCATAACACTACTCACGATTAAGGTTCATTAAGAAACTTGTCTCTGGGAGTTTATCTAGAACATAACATGATTCATCGATTTTAAATCATAGTTTAATTGAAATCTTATTCTCTAATTGTTATTTTACAACTCAGGTGATCATTGTGAAGGTGATGTTTATGACTGTATCTCGGACCCGTGTCGTAATGGTGGCACCTGTATAGAGAAAACTGACGGACACCCTGGCTACACATGTAAATGCCCGCTCTCCTACATGGTGGATTTGTGTCAGCTTGACCGGAACAACTGTGAACCCAACCCGTGTAACCATGGAGGCACATGTGCACCAACAGAAACAGGTAATATGGATTTTTTTCTTCATGAAATAGTTTGTATATATTGATATGTTTTTGTTTTCCCATACACTATATAAAGGCAATGGACATGAATATCTGTAAAATATCTTCTCTATATTAAAAAAAAAATTGTTCCATCTGTTAGTATATACTGTTAAAAATTGCTAGAATAGAACACGCACTTTGGGGTTTTAATCCAGGTTATTTACAATTCTAAGTTTTGAACGACATTAAGAAGTGGGGTAACATAATTATACAATTTCTGGATAACCACTTCTTGTTTTGTGATAGAACACTATCACAAAACAATCCAGAAACTGTATAATAATGTAAATTATAGTTTTTGTAATGCTCCTGGGGCATGACGCAGCATGTTTCACAAAGCGATGTTAGAGCTACTCTCACTTAAATGGCTCTGGAGCATTTTGATTGGGTTTTACGTCGTAAAAGCTCATTTCACTCATACGACGACATACCAGCCCAATGTGTGAACGAAACCATCCCCGACGTCTCTAACAACAGGAATTGACCTATATGCAAATCTTTAAGATAATAGTCAACCCTTCTGCAGCAGCATCGGCTCGTACACCTGTGTCAGTCCCCTTACTCAGTCAAGGCTGGTTTAGAACAGGCTGTCCGACTAGGTGTCTTTGATCCACTCCCAATTGGCAACCAACTCACATGGAGCCATAGAATGGTCGTTTGCCAAAAGAGATGTCAAAAACCAAGGTGCACAGTAGATTTAGAGCTCTAAATGCTCATACTGTAAGAGAAACCCACCATAATAATTCCCATCTTATTGAGCTAGATGCGGAGCCCATATTTGATGCCTGGAATGGGTGCCACAGTGCACTCATCAGAATTGAAGATAACCATTCAACCCCTCCCATGACACCATTGAGAACGCATTCAACCCTTTCCATTACACCATTGAGAACGCATTCAACCTCTGTCATTACACCACTGAGAACCCATTCAACCTCTGTCATTACACCACTGAGAACCCATTCAACCACTGCCATTACACCACTGAGAACCCATTCAACCACTGCCATTACACCACTGAGAACCCATTCAACCACTGCCATTACACCATTGAGAACCCATTCAACCACTGTCATTACACCACTGAGAACCCATTCAACCACTGCCATTACACCATGAAGAACATTAATAACAGCTTTTTGCAAGCTTGTCGAAGGCTAGACATCTGTGGCCAACATGGGCTCACACTTAACCCAAATAAGTTTGCCCAAGACACGGTGGAATGTGCTGGTCTGAGATCATACAACGAAATAAAACTAAAAAAAGATCCCGGCTCATGGTTTGGATCGATGCACCACGTATATAACGTCTTCAACGTGACAGAAAGGATGAAACCACTCCGTCAACTTCTAAAACGAGGAACGACATTTCTCTGGGATGACCACTTAGACATTCTGTTCCAAGAATCTACGACTGCCTTAGCAAAAGAAACTGAGTATGGTGTACGTACGTTGGACAGACCTAACAACTGACTGGTGAAACACTGCTATTGGATTCTGGCTATTTTGACAACATTTTTATTATTGCAATAGAATGCGATTCTGTTGCCTTGATGGATGTAAAATAACTTTGGTTGGGAACCATTTCACCTACGCAGCCAAAGAGGGAGAACTGGCAGTGGTTGGCGCTTTAATAATGATAGATACTTTGTGATACTTCGGCTCTGATGATCTCACTTATTCAGTGGACGCCCAGTCTCTCTTGAAGTTATTTGGAGACCGATCACTTACTGATATCTCCAATTCTAGACATAGAACTATATGGACAAAACTTTAAATCATAAGTTCAATATGTTTTATGAGCCAGATGCAAAGCACCATGCTGAAGACCTTGTCTCTCGCTGTTTTAGTATTTAAGCAACATCTCTTGACAACGACCCTGTATTCATACGGTATGCCACATTTTCGCCACGAACTACCATAAACATTATGCAAATATAACCGAAGACCTCTATACAGTATTGTCGTGATTCCACGACAGGGTGTGCTCCCAGCACACTACTCAACAAGGTCAAGGCGCGTCATTTATGTTGCCAACATATGAGACAAATGTATTGGGCCAGGAATCACTCCACATATCGCTTGAAAAACAATTGTAATCGTATATAGTCTCCACCAAAGACACAAATGTCTCTTGCCCACCAATCCAAGAGCGCGTTAGCACTGACCATTCCATTTTCAAGAAGTACTCGTCCTGGTTAACGTTGAGCAAACGTTTGACGGGGCACTTGGCTTGACTGCGATTCTACAAAGCATTTTTCGTACGTATGGTCGATATGGAATCCTTGGTGAACTGTCATCTGATTGCGGACCTGCGACTTCTTGGCTAACAGAGAGTTCCTGAAAACATGGTATTTCACCACAGCTTTTCGTCATTTATTTCTTCTCGTAGTAAGTGTAAAGCAGATGTCGAACGATTAATGACCGACAACACTGATTCGTATTGTGAGTTTGCTGCAACTGATTTTAGTTCTAACCTGCAGTGCCACAGAACACGTACATCCCTGAAAGAGACACATGGTTATGTCTAAATTTCCATGTGTGTTTTTGGACTAGCCATAACATACATTATACGGATTCTACCTGGTCGCTACAAACAACATTATGCTCGGCGTGACACTTCATCAATCAAAGTGGAAACCCTGAGTCGTCATTGATCGGCCGAAATGCGATAGAAATTGACGTTTTATTGAAGTCCGACAATTGGACCAATAAGTTATACGTGTGGATGGATCAGGGAGAACGAAAGAAGACCCAAACGCAGAGATAAATAGCGACTAGAAATTTTAAACCGATGATAATCATCTCAATTGAAATACCTATCTGCCTTCATCCCCGGAGCACTGTGGCCACTAAGTCACTAACCATTGTGACCACGGTGTGTGAATTGAGTACACATCAACCCAGCCAAGTCAGGCAGAGACACAGACAGACAGACCTTCCAGCGAGACCAGTTAGCTTTAAATAAATCATCGGCAATGACTACTCAACAAAGATAAGAAAGTCAATAGCAGTCAACTTATTCGCTATTTCAATTATGTCACGTTGGATTAGCCACCCAGACGGCTGCCCGAAAGAAGATACAATTATTAGAAATGGGATATGTTTTCATCGAGCTAAAGGGAAGTCTACCCAATGACCTCTTCCCAAGACAAGGGTAAAAATACATAAGACCAGACTTACCCTTGCCACAATTGGCATCAAGAACGTGACAAACATTTAATTGCACTATTGTAGAAACAAACCGTGCAATCAGACATCTGTTTACAATGCATTTGTATATCTACATCTTGCTTACTTGCCATCCTGTGTTTATGCCGCCGCTGACTTTGGTAATGAAAGCTCCAATCTTACTGGAGCATTCCTATTGGGTTGGGATAAAGAGACGTCGCTCGAAAGCAGCTGTTGAACTCTACAGGTTTTTTTCGTATTGAAAAGGATTTGTAGAGACGCTTGATATGACGATCGTCTTGTCAGGCATCCCTCAGGAAGATGACCAGATGAAGGCCCCTCGTTTACTGTTAAGATTTGCAGTGTTCTGATGTCGAATAAAATTGATATTGCCAAAAAAAAAAAATAATAATAATTCTTACTTATTTGTTTAGATCAGTGGACTACATTTTCATAGCATTCTTTCTACTTTTGATGTGTTTTTTTAATGCGATGGGGGGATTCATCTTCCGTCATGACAGGTATGACCTCAATTTTAGTGTCAGCTTTAGGGTTAGCATAAGGTTTAGTTTTGGGCTAGGTGCAAGGTTAGGTTAAGTGTAAGGTTTAAGGTTAGTTTTAGGGTTAGGGCTAGTACGTTCACGTCCCAAGGGTCTAACTGACTTTCACCACTGTTCATCAGAAATTACCAGCAAAGCTCATATTACATCACTCCAATATACAGTAAAATGAAAGTGTATATAATATAAAAACCCGCTGTATTATGAGGGTAATATTACAATGCAAGGACGATATATGCCTCCAAGGTTCTCTAAATGTTTACGCAAGTTCATTAATCAAAAGGAGAAAAAAATGGGAGCCCTATATCGTTAATCAAGTAAAAACAAAATGCTAGTTCACTGCTCTATGGTGTCAAAATCTCTATATGACGTCAATGGCTGTAAACACGTTTTACATGTGACCATCCCTTTAGACCGTAACACTAATGTTTTGCTATGCCTCGCCTGTGACTGGCACTAAGACAACGTAAAATTGCTACACTCTGGCATCACAGTAAGGACTTTGGGAAGGTCACTAGCGTGAATATATTGATTTTCCAGATAGTAAATGGCCAGCGATCAGTCCACTACATGATCTTTGGTCATATATGGTTTAAAAAACACGTCAGTTTGTTCAGCGGGTGATGTTAATCGGTGTGTTCAAAGTACCAGGCTCATGCTAAATCATGCATTACCTTAAGTGGCGAGCCACACCCGACTGTTATAAGAGGGCTGTGTGTGCCATTGATGCGGTCGTCACTGCTAAACGTTTATAACCTGAGAAAGCATATTGATTAAAGTGGTCAATTATTCTCTGATGTTCTTGTTTGTTTAAAGCATATGGATAAAACTCTCTCACTCATTTGGTTTAAACTTTCGCCTGTGTATATATTTTCTTTCTCTACATTAATAATACTTGGTTGAAAATTCGATGTTGCTCTGCCGGACGCCTCCGTGGCTCCATTGGTTAGAGCGATGGTCCTGCTTGCCCGACACCCGAATTCGAAGCCCTGTGGATAAAGCCCGGTGGAAAATAAAAAATATATATTTATCTATATAAGTTTATCTAGAAAGCCTTCGTCGGTTTTTAAGTATTGATCGACATTCCCGTGCCAGTGTGTTTACCTATACGAAACATCCCCCTAAGATCCAGGGTAATGTTCTTTGTTAGATTTTAAGGCCATTCTATTTGGTATCTTCATTTGGGCTATCTTGTGAGTTCAGGTGTTTGCTCACAGAGATGGACATTGGGTTGGAATTTCAATTTGTAACTGGATAATGAATAACTGGGCAATTGTAAACAAACAAGTGTTTGTCCACAAGTGTGGGCTAGGGGGATATTAATGTAGACAAAGAAAATTTAGCTTTCGAACTTGGGTCTACTATATATATAAAACCGGACTGGAATCGGAAGATTTTAATAAGTCAGATCTCTGAGATTTTACCTTTTGTAATTCTTCTCCTGTCGCCATCTTGACCTGGTCGTTTGGAGTAAGTATAAAGCCAACATCACCAATGAACATGGTTTGTAGTCCGGACAACCGAATCAAATTCAGAGTTTAAGTGTTTTTATACGAAAGCACTCTTCCACATGTAACTTTTGCAATAAGGAGCCATAACGCACACATAGATTAACGATGACATGCGTTTCAATGCTGTCAAACGGTTAAAGACATCTGGCTCAAACTGCCATAGATTTGGTAGGCCTATTTTTGATAGACGATTGTTATGATCGCGTTATATTAAATCCTTAAATGTCTGTGACAGATGGTTAATTCGCCTTATATTGTATTTTCTCGCCGATTAGTAGTTTCGCGTCGTCAGCTACGCGAACGAGATAAAATACCACCATAACATTGTTATTAGACGTCCATGTGACTCCAGGAAGACCATTTCAAGATGTGACATTCGGCAGATCGTTGTATAATGTTAGGTCGTCGTTTGGGTAAATTACAATCATGTTAACAAAACAGGACTGCATTTAATGGCATTGAGTTGTCACTTTCAAAGTAAAAAATAAATTTAATTGTGCTTAATCAGCATTCTATTGATTTTTCTATTGAGACTCCTTCGTTCTTTTTTTTTTCTTTAACCAAGTGCACCAAGTGTGGCATAGACTAATTACAGCTGTTGATTGGGTAAAACTCGGTAACATGACTCCGTCGAAAGACGTGCACTAAACTGATGGTGCGTCTTTATCCAGACGATCCCAGCCTGCATCGAACACATTTGATTAAAACAACCGTCGCTGTCTTACCTCCATAACATTGCGTATAGACAGCTTGGTCAGAAACCAGGCCCACGTTGTGTAGTAATTTTCGGTCAAATGAGCGGTCGTATTCTGACAATGTACAACAGCATAGGCCTAAGTACACCGGGATAATGTCATGATGTCAAACAGCTATCTAATTCTCTTATAAAGTTACTAACAAATTTGATTATCCTTAAATCAACAATGTATTCCATTTTTACCCACATTACGCATTTTAATATCTTAAGCTTCTGCTTTTTCCATAAGTGTGGCGGAGAGTGGAGCTCGGTGATTTTGCGTTTCACACCGCTTGGTCATAAACCAGGAGCATATTAATATTCGGTAAAATGTGCAGTCAAGTCCGACAATTTACAATTTATGTATTCCAATTTTTTACCCACATTATTCGATTTAATATTTTAAGCTGTTGTCTTTTATTTTCCCGTAAGTGTGGCGAAGAGTGGAGTTTCGCCACGTGACTCCCTGGATAGAACGCGGTGGCGCTGGTTTATCTCAAAGCTGGATGATACAGGATGGCTACAAACCACGTGGAACAGTTTATATTTTTATTATTCATTTATAAAGTTACTAACAAATTTTATTATCCTTAAATCAACAATTTATGTCTACTTTTTTTACCCACATTATATGCCTTTAAATATTTTAAGCTGTTGTCTTTTATTTTCCCATAAGTGTGGTGAAGAGTTTTGCCACGTGACTCCCTGGAAAGAACGTGCTGGCGCTGGTTTATCTCCAAGCTGGATGGTACTTGATGGTTACAAACCACGTGGAACAATTTGTAGATGGTACTAATTGGTGGCTACAGAATGTATATTTTTAGTACGAATAGATACATCTTCGCTTTATCCGACTAACTGAGAGTGTCTGGCCGCGCACTGATTGGTGCCTACAAGTTCAAAGGCAGCCAATAAACGACGTTGCCAATTGGCCTGGTTTGAGGTGTTCGGTCCCCCCCGGCAAGGGTTGTAATGACTGCAGAGCAGATCGGAATAAAACATTTGGCTAATTACGACTCTAGTTTAGACGATTGGCAATTTGAGGCTTGTGCGGGAATCGTACCGAAGACCTTCAGTGTCTGTCACCACATTGACAGTAGTAAGCGTCGACCACATGAAAAACTCAGCAAGCAGGAAATTCTTGAGGGTCTGACTATATAGCAAATTAAAGAATATACGGATACTTTCTAAGCGAATTATTTAAACTAGTTTTTGTCATATATTGTTACTAACTCACTCAAGAGGCCGTCTCTTCTTAGATATTAATAACTATAATTGTTAGATAATTGTAGGCTTACGTTAAGTGTCCCTGTTGATATCGCGAACGGGAGAGTGCTTCTTGTTGCACTGGTGCTATTGGAGTACAAGAAGCCAATCTGTTTTTCGTCTTTGTTATTGCGTTTTGAAAGTGTCCTCCAGTCCCTGAATCCACTTAATTGAAACCGTCGACGTCTTACCTCCATGCTATTGCGTATAGACTGCTTGGTCATAAACCACGACCATGTTGTGTAGTCATACTAGTTATATTCGGTTGTTTTTCTTAAATTGTTCATTGGTCGTCTGACAATTTTACCACTGTATAAAAACACGTGAACAATGTACTGTTGTCATACAGCTACTGATCAATGCAATACCTTTTAAACGTAACTGACAAATTTAAATATCCTTAAATGAAAATTTGTTCCCTTTTTTAAATCACATTACGCATTTAAAGCTTCTGTTTTTTCCGTAGCTTCTGCGGAAAATAGAGCTCCGTGGAGAGAGACTTCCTATGAAAAATGTGATGTCGCTGGTTAATCCATAAGCTGCAGTCTGCGTTGAAAAGCTAGATGGTACTTGGTGGTTACAAATGTCACTAAACTGTTTGAATAAAGCAATAAAGTGAAAAACAGATGTTTTGTCAGAACCCAAACGTTGAACAGAACGACTAGTGTGATAATTTGTATGTATCAAGTGTACTGTCACAGGGTCGATGGTTTATTTTGGTTGATTGAATCATTTTGGCGCTAATAAGCCAGTGCTCATGGGCATTCAACTTAAATACTAGCGATAGTAAGTGTTTTGTTCTGTGCTAAAATAAAGCCAGTGCTCATGGGCATTCAACTTAAATACTAGCGATAGTAAGTGTTT
>JAQQZZ010045392.1:0-10259 GCA_030265115.1 Mopalia vespertina | reverse complement strand
ATGGTTATCTGAATCACATGACCACACAGAAGTTGTTGATTGTTTGGTTATCTGAATCACACGACCACACACAAGTTTTTGATTATGTGGTTATCTGAATCACATGACCACATATAAGTTGTTGATTGTATGGTTATCTGAATCACACGACCACACAGAAGTTGTTGACTATATGGTTATCTGAATCACACGGCCACACAGAAGTTGTTGACTATATGGTTATCTGAATCACCTGACCACACACAAGTTGTTGATTGTAGGGTTATCTGAATCACAAGACCACACAAAAGTTGTTGACTATATGGTTATCTGAATCACATGACCACACACAAGTTGTTGACTGAATACATATCGCATTTGGAATCATAAGCACACAGCGTAAATGACTTGCAATTGTCAGAGTTATTTTCCTTTCTTAATTTCATTTAGCAGGGTCAAATAGCTGAACGCTTGGACACTGTGCTAATTTTCAACTTATCAAATTTGTCAAACGGAAAGATACAGACGCAATCTTCCTGTCAGTCGCCACTCAAGACATGAAATGAATCTATGGTCTTCATATTTTGCAACATGGAAACAAACTTTAACATGCCACTCAACAACAAAAATATATCCCTAGCCTATTAATAGCCCGGACATTACTGGACACGAAGACTGACCAAAAAAACGTGAATATATCATGACTCAAATGTGACCAAATATTAATCATAAAATTGTCCAGTAAGTTATAATAACTTAAAAACATCAGCATGACTCAGAACACTAACCATAGCGACACTAATTAAAACAGACTAAGAATAGGCCTACTGTTTGATTTGATTATAAAATAGATCACGTTGTAAGGCCCAATTGATACCAACACCTGCTACCTTTTTTCACTATCTATCATCATGATCCAGTAACCAGTGTGTTTCAACGGCCAGGGCCACATTTTGCGAAAGAATTCGCTTACAGACGATTTAAGATTAACCTCGAAACTTCTTTGCAGCAAGAAGAAATCACAAGAAAATGTTGCATATATTTTATGCGAAACCGATTTTACTGATGAGATCGGACGTTTTATTTCGTGTAAAGCTTTTCGTAGAGGTAAAATAGATTCAACAGATCTGTCATCCAGCTTTCTGATTGGTGGATAGCATCAAGAGTATATCTCAAACAAAAGGCTGCGAATAAGAGGATAGACGAAACACGTCGTGTCCTGGAAAAAAACGTGGCGTATCGATTTTTTTTAAATTTCAAAATCAAACTAAAGATCTGTATGAATGGGAATTTCCAATAACCAGATAAAGCACACATCCAATCAAATTCAATCTCTGCCTTTGTACTGCACGTAATTTAAAACAAACACTTGATTAAATGGAACAAATATTGATGGACCAGGGTTGTACTCGATCGACACTGTACGCCGTCATATTGTTGCCAAAGTTGGACCATAATATAAACTGTGCTCATTCGTTGTCAAGAGATACTCACAATCGTGCTAATATTATTGCCTACATCATGGCAGGAATCATGTTTAGAGACATGAACCATACACGTTTCTGATAGTTTGAATAGATAAGAACCTGATGAATTTCTTTTGCTTGCTGTGACTGGTTCTGTTCACTATGAACGGGATTTTGTGGAAAGATTTCCATTTAAGTCCAGGGCAAATAGCAATAAAAGTTAAGTAGAGAAAGTCGTAGTGCTAACTTCATGCACAGAAAACCAAACGGTATGTGTGAAATAAACATTTGTGTTTGGATAAACTATTTTGGCCAAATTTATCAAATAATTAAGCTCTTTGCTTACTATCATTAACCAAACGGTAAACCTGTATGTCTTCATTACTTCCTCTTGTAATCGTTAAAATACAAAGCCTACTCTCATTAACCAAACGGTAAACCTGTAGGTCTTCATTGCTTCCTTTAGTAATCGTCAACATACATAGCCCTTCTTCAAAGACCTGTAGATCTGTAATATGATTATATATATATATATATCTTACTGTTGTTTAAACATAAATAAATATCCCTTCGACGCTTCCTGTTCCTTTTAAAATTTCTTTCTGTCGACTCTCTAACTGTCCTACTTTATACTTACTAGAAAAAGTTTGCGCTATCTTCAAATTCCACTCTGTTAAATAAAAACATCTCGCCACACACAGAGAATAGTTGTCGGCCTTCAGTGAAACAATCTACCATGTACATTCAGAGCAATACATCAATATCACTATTTGAAAAATTCCCTAAAACTTACTCCTCAAGATATAGTCTTTTTGAGATACTATTTAGAACCTTGTTGCTCACAAATAATAATATTTTGGCGCAAGAGAATACACAGAGCTAACAACCACCTTTGCGATTGGTCGCAAGAAGAAAATCTCCCAACAATAACGCCGTTTGTTTTAAACAATTTGTCAGGAAAGCTTTTTAATTGCTGATTGGAAACTGAACATGTTCATTTTGAGGTTACAGTTCTGTTGACATTTTTTATTGTGTAAAGGAATGACAAGGTCATGTCCAAGAGAAATTTGTTCCCTGCCGTTTTTTTTTATTGCTATTCAAAATCAAACGGAATTTATCTGAAGGTTTAATGAACCTAACTCTCCAATGACCCATTGATACACACATCCAAGCACATCCAATCTCAAGTTTCTATAATCTCCAATCTACTAGCAGTAATTGAAAACAAACACTTGGATTAATGATCGAAATGTTGTGTGAGCCAAGTTGATCTGAACAAACACTGCACAAAAAGCGCTGCCAGAGATTGATTTAAAGACCAAAACGTCCTAATTTGTTGTTCGGTAATGGACATATAGGTGTTCATGGGCCATACAGGAGTCTCTTGGAAGTCCCTGCTGATTTCTGTGACAATCTCTATCAAGTGTGTTTCACGGACCAAATCTCAAAATGCATATAACTTTGTTATCTAAAGGAAAGAGTGCAGATGTTCTTACTCTGGCCTTCGTTTAATTGGTTTATCGTCAGTCTTGATGTATAAAGTGACCGCTGAATTTGACCAAGGAATCGGGCTGTAGATCAATGGGACATCTGGACCTGTTTCACTGTGGACAAAAGGATCAGACAGCCATCTGAAGCAATGTATATCTTGTCTAATTGAAAACAAACAAATGTATTCAGTCGCATTGAAACTTATCTTTCAACACTCAATACCATAATCGTTGGTCAAGTGAAGCTCATTTTGATAAAGAAAGGCAGACTTAAAGTAGTTTTAAGTTCAGGAAATTGATGGGTCAATTGACGCTGTTTTTCGTCCGTGTGAAGACCTTGTGTGTACAACACATGTGTCTTCCCATTGAACTTAGAAACTGTAATTCTTTTCAACATTGTAAAAATCAATTGCACCCATGTGAAAAAGAATTTTACACATGTGAATTTGTTTTTAAACTGAAGCAGGTTATTTCAAATTTGTTGAAAAGAATTTCACCTATTTGAAATACTATTCAACATATGTAGACTAAACTTCTATTTAACATAAGTGAAAATTCCAATAAAAAGGCTATTGTAACTCTTTTGTACATATGTTGAATAAATGCATCATGTCGACAATGGCAGATTTCTCCTTCGCGGGCTTACAAACATGGTCGTGACAACCTCAAAGTTTGTCTTCTTACTTTAAAAATCTTACAGTAGAATTCGAGTATTGGCTAACACGAATATAGTTTAAAACGTGTTTGCTTCACAATCATTACGTTTTTATGACACTAGAAAAAGGGAACAGGGGTCAGGGGAGGTAATTTTGAACACAAACAGAGATTAACTCGAAACTGCATTTTTTAATTGCTTGAAGTAAATGAAATCCAAATCATGGCGACAAGACGGGCAAATAATTCGCTTTAATCGTTTCTCTTAGGGTGTATGGGATTTATAAAAGTCCAGCAAGCTCATACGTGATTTCTACAACGTTTGGGTAACTGTAGTACAGGATATCTCATTTTTTTCCTTTTTTTTTGCCTAGTTCTCTCTTTATAGTAACTTTCTTAAAACTGATTATACAAATTGGACTTTCTGCATTAAAAGATGAATAATAAGAACAGGAAGCCGAATGTAACATATTTGAGGTGTCATTCACTAGATTATTTTGTCATGTCGAATTTCACGGGTGTAGTTCAAAGGGTTTTCGATAAAACAGTGTTGAAAACTTAAATTTCGACAAAAAATGAAGAGCTAGAAATCTAGCAATACCCATTCAGCTCTACACATGCAAAGAACTTAATCGACATTATCACACTTAATATTAAATGACTTCTTACTGGAATTTTGATATAATTGTTTCACTAAATGCAGGACAAAAAACAGAATGTTCTAATAAATAAATATAAAACAATGGCCGATTTTGATCCTCAAAGGGGTTGTCCATCAGTAACTCTTTAGCGACTGAAGACTACTCAAAATAGTAAACATCCATCTAATTCTTAAAATTCTTAAATTCTTAAAGTTCATCAAAAACCACAATCCTGTTGATATACTTCTAGTCAATGTACATCTGATATCAACCATTCAAATGAACGGAATATATGAAATCATCTCTAAACCCAGCTATGAAACTATCTATTTTCTTTGCCTTATTGTCCGGAAAGACCGTGTGATCAACATTCAGCCGGAGTCAGTGGAGGTTTATTTGTACCCTGCCGCAAGTCCATAATATAAGTGCTAGAAAAGGGAGAGAGCATCCAACGTATTCCAGTCTATAAAAATAGGACTGCTTTGATAACCTAAATATCAGCCGATATGGAAGAGATTAACGTAGTTAGTCCAATAACTCCATCATTTTCGGAGAAATACAGAAAGTGATACTCGATATTTTAATGCCATCAAAATCAGATGTAATTTTGTACTTCTTCAGACACCAGCGTGCCAAAAGTAATAAAAATAGCCGACTACTTATATGATGTCAAACCAATCGATTTAACAGGTTTTATTTCGCGAAATCTCTCACAGTTATTCTTAACCACGATTCTGTCTCACTTAAAACAGTCTTTATTCGGAAATGTGATTTACTCAGATCAAGTTAACTCCCCGAGGCTGTCTCGAGAACATCAGCTTGTTCAATGTACTACAGAATGTTTCATGGCGGCAATCAGCCTTTTAGTGCCAACATTGTACTGGTGCTGTTATAACCTGACCTCAGGCCCAATAACATAACTTGTGTTTACTGAGAACACGATGTCGAGATGGTGTTTACAGTGTGATACAACAAACGACTGGCCTTTTTATTTAAAAACACAACACAAATTGATGAAAAACTTTTTCTGTCTTTTAAAAAGTGAATATTAACAGCATTTTCGTTATTTAGGGATAACACTTTCTTAGTTTGAACAATAACGGGAATAAGGTAGAAGGCCGGGTGGCAGAGTGGTCTAGATGGCCGGCATTTACTGCTGGCGAGTCGGTGGCTGACTGAGGGTTGTGGGTTTGATTCCCGGACGGGTTTCAATCTGCAAAATTTTCTGGACTAGAATCGGTTCAAACTAAGTGTTATCCCAAAATAACGAAAATACTACCCCACAAATTTTCTTAAAAATACTTATTATTGAGACATATATTTTACAAAGGTTAACAGCATATGTTTTTAGTGCTGTAGGTTCAGGACATGTTACTAACTGAAATTTGCTGAGACTGGGAATAGTTTTTTTTATGACAGAAACAAGAAAAGAAAAGGAAAGGTCAAAAGTCTCAAATAAATTTGACTGCTTTCTGTTTTCAGGTATCACTATAATATAAAATTGGTAATTTGTTTTTGGCCTAAGATTTTTCTGTTAGACATTTGGAGAAGAATGTCCTTGGTGTCTACATTCAACACACCATTTTTTACCACAAAAAAAAACGTGAATGGTTATGTCCAACTAGAACGTAGACCCAAAATGTCGCTTGCAGTTTGCTAAAGCTGCTTAAGGTGTGTTGTCATGCAGTCAGGCCTTATAATATATTAACCGCACTGTTCCATTGTGCCCAACTCATGTCTAGATGTCCCTGCACGCCATAACCAGAGCTTGACATAGATGTGACAAGCGCAGGCGGGTTGGTTTCAATACGTTATCTTATTATGCACTGATATTTCTATATTCAGACATGATACCTAATAGGCCTACACTGGATAAACACTCATGCCGTACACAAGGTTAAGTAAAAGAGACCAGAAACAGAACTTCTATTCTTGTTGATGCTGAAATATAGCTGGACCGTCCCCTCAGACAAATGATTTCATTTGGGAACTTCCTTATTTAGACTAGAAACCACTTGCCCCACTATTCCACGATTCAGTTCCTGGGATACTTTTCTTCTCAGACACCGAGAACAAGCTCTGGTGTAAATATGGACTTCTAATCCCCCTCCCATGTATATCTCAGGCCCACTCGACCCCATAGATATGATGGAGTCACAAGGGTTGACTCCGGAAATCGCGGCGGTGGTTTTTACGAGGTTTTCCTTCCGATGGCCGTCGTATTTAAGCAAGCAGAGTGGAACATGGGCAAACCTCCGTCCATTGAGTGAAATACCCTTGAGTATGACGTTATGACCTTATGACAAAAACTGTATCTACCAGTCGGACTCCCCATTTTGGAGAAGTAGTTCCTGCACTATGATATAAATTGATAGCACAGTTTAGTGTAAATAACTGCGCTCCTCTATACATCCCTGTGAGGAGTCCAGAGTTATTCCGCAGGCTTGGTCACATATGCTGTACACTACGTCACACTATACAGTGCATAACGGCTGTATCGAAGGTCATTGGACGTCGGTTTGTCAGATCAAAGATATTTTGGTTATCGCCAGCTTTAGATAACTTTTATTAGGTAACAACTTCCGAGCGTGATACTTTGGTTAAGGGTAGTTTGTTTGAAGAGTAGTAATGCTGCATTTACTTAGCACTGGAGGAAAATGAACTTTCCAGTAGTATCAAAACACCTCACATTTTATGTCTGTGCTTGTGTCAATTATTGTTGGAATATACCGCCGTCATATAAGTAAAATACCATTGGGCACGGCAACAATCAACAATCAATCAATCAATCAATCAATCAATCAATCAATCAATTAATCGTAGCATAGTGGTAAAAGATGCATAATGATACGAGCAAGTATATATTGGGTTAGGAAGCATACATTGGGTGAAGTAAAACTCGATTACTGGTGTCAAAAAGGGTCTGGATTCTGTCAAAAGTTTAACAATGGCCCTCGAAAAAAACTTAATGAATCTAAACAAATTGGCGCCATTAATGCAACCTGTCTTAAATATAATGAACGAATAAATTATACATTTTTGGGGGTTTTATTGCTTGAAATAAAGCAGAAGTTTATTGACATGAAATGCGTACAATGTGTCATCTTACGAGAAAAGAGGGTCTGCCCAGAACGTAGTGATTTAAGATTTTTTTTCCCGTACGCTAAACCTCACATTTGACAGTTTCTTAGTTTCGTGTCCCGCGAGAATATATGATTTGTTCTAACCATCAAAAACAAACAATAAAATCTTGGTGAACCGTAATCGCCAGTAACCACCTCATGGACGCATTTCAATTCGCATCAATTAAAGAAAAATACATGGATGAGTAAAGGACGAAAAATTGGCTAATCAGAGTTGATCTCGCCCCACACGGTGTACTGGATACTCCAATAGACTGACGGCATAGAAGAAACTCGCCCTACACGGTGTACTGGATACTCCAATAGACTGACGGCATAGAAGAAACTGTTCTACATTACTATCGACTGTCACATATACTCCTATGGTCAATATCATTTTATGCAAATATTATTTATTTTCTCAGTTGTCAACTGAATTGATTTTACTTAAGTATTATTTGTAAAGTGGGTTCTGTTGAAACTAGATTTAACCAGAAGATACGGAAGCCAATCAACTGGTCATCTGGACAGGCTTCATTAAGGTCGAAGAGTTCAGACAGTGCCCAGAATCAATGTGTGTCTTGTCTAATTGAACACAAATACTTCAGCTGCAGTGGGTTTTATCTTCTAACCTTGAGCACCTTGTTAGTTTGGGTGTTTGAACCTCATCTTGACGAAGGAATTATTGAAGAGAGTCTTGGTAACTGTCAGTCATAATGCTGTTGTTGTAATTTGTAAGCAATTTTAGACAATCTTAAAGCTGATAAGCTAATCATAATTGATTAGCTTACTGATTGGTGTTTTACACTACCCGAGGCTATATCGCTTACGGGATTAGTGTTCACAGTCATCGGAATCAAGTGCGAGGATGTGGAGTCCGTATTTTCATTAGCTCATATTGTACAAAACAAGTGCAAACCAAGCGGTGGTTTTCAATGGTTTGCCATTGTCTCGTTTTCTGTTACGTCGTCAAATGAGATGATTAAAACGGTAATCTCTATTTCAATCTACTTAATGTATTTCTCTATATTGTACAATTATCTCATTTATTATTGGGCATCTAACATCTAGACAAACGTATAAATCTGGCAGAGGGAAATTGTAACACTGTACTGTTTCGTCAATCTGGTTTTGTCAATATATATATAAACAAAACAACAACAAAAATTTGATAAAACGCTTGTTTCAGCTCCTCCTTTGATTGAACATAAAATTTGGCGTAACGTTCTTAACATCCTGAATCTGAAAGAAAGGTAACTGCATTGGGAACAGGGATCTTCTCACAACGCGACCTTACCATGGCAACATACTGTCCGTAGTACTGGTTGTTTTGGTTCTATACCTAAGGTCGCTTTGTGAAACGGGATGCTGGACATACGTATATTCTTTTTATTGCCTAACACCTAATTTATCATATATACCAACATGTATTTTCTATAATAACTTATATACGGAAATACATAAATAATACTTTGATCAGTAATTAAAAGTTCTTTGAGTGACAATTTAGAAGTTGAAATTCCATGGTGATGTCAAATAAGCTCTTAGAGTTTCATTTAAAACTTAGACCTTACTAAATGTATATGGTGGCCATAATTACTGTGAGCTATTGAGGCAATTCTCTTACATTCACATATCGTGTTCACACAACATGGGATTGACTTACACCAAAGTTTGCCTTTGTGCCCCAGCACAGGCCGTAATAGCAATAAAACACCAGAGAGACGCCATATTGCCTGCTAACTATACTACAAGACAACATATAATTGTTTTATTAGGGCATTAAATAAGTGTCGAATAGATCGGAAATATAAGACAATTACACTTGAACTAAAATGAATTGGACAATTTCCGCACAAATATTTCGATCCATCCACTAATTAGGACTTATTTAACCAAAAGACAGGCTTGTATATATTAGTTTCTACTTGTCAACAATAGTTGAAAAATATATATTAGCATAAGTTAACATTTAGTGTTTATGGACTCATTACCTTACATATATTTGCCAATAAGTTATCCAGTTTATTAATCAGTTTTCAAGAGTTCGTTATAAACCCTATAAAGTATGTTGACAAGGCGGCAAGTTGAAAACGTAGAATTAAACTAACAACGTCCTTGAAATCTAAGATATGATTAATGGATCTATTGTATGTTTGTTTCCTAGTTACAAACAAGTATAACTGAGTTTTTTTTTATATCTTAATTGAGAGTTGACTATATAAGAACCAATTAAATCATTATCGTATTTAAGAAGATTCAAACTCCCAATAACAAAGCAATAACTTAGCCGTAAACTGACGATAACCTGGCCAAAGAATGGCCATTACCAGTTCATAAAATTGACGCATTCTAATCACAAACACACGGTAAGAGCATTTAAGTGACAGACTTCACGCTACCGATTCGCGATTTATTTGGACCACGGAGAGTTTTTGTAAACAAAATATTCGTCCATATGCTTGAAGTGCTACACGAAACTTAATAACAATAAATAATAATTATAAACCTTTATTTCAGACAAAATCCATATATACAAAAACAAATCCCCCAAAATTGGGTCACAGGTAACTTTGGATTAATTTACAGTTCAGTACAGTGATTCTCGCCACTTGGCTACCAATTAAATCACTATGTACACTTGTGTCAACTGTGGATCAATTAATGGAAAGGACTCGATTGCTAAATTTGTACATCGATTTTTTTATTAGCTCTCCAAAGGAAGGGAAAGCTGTTAACTTCCAACATAAAGCTTGCACTGCAATCACAGTGATAGCATAAGAGCCATCTGAAGGCATTGTTGTACTTAAGGGCAGACAGGGTACCTTAGGGGTATTTTTCAGAAATAATTTGAAATTTAATGCAAAAATGTTCAGAAATATGTACTTGGATGTCATTAGGAAAAAA
>JAQQZZ010045381.1:0-10259 GCA_030265115.1 Mopalia vespertina | reverse complement strand
CTTGTATGCTATAATGGGTCTTTGTGAGAGAGGAGAAGACATTTTAGGTACAAGATTTTGATATTCCTGTAAAAGGAAACTAGCAAACTGGGTGCTTGGCTGGTCATATCCCTTATTTCGCCAGTTATGCATCGTTTCTTCCCACATTTTTCGCATCAAGTAAGTAAGTTTATAATGTGAGTTACATACCTGTTATAGAAAAGGTGACGTTTGTATAATCATCTGTGCTATTATGAGTTATGTTGATGGTAGTTATGACCTCACCAAGAGAGGTTTCCGACACGTTATTAATCACAGGATCAGGGTCAAGGAATACCGGGGATCCACCAGTATTGGGCAGTACGTAAACATGCAGGGCAAACGTTATTCCTTCTTCTGGTGTGAGACCACCAAAGACCCGAATCGAGATCTACGTTTAAGGATTAGAGAAATACATACATCACATTTACCGAATGACGGTTTAATCAGAAATTTTAATCTATTCTATTTGATGTCGCCGAATTATGTTTTAAGCTTTGGAGAAATTGACTTTCATGTTTAGCCAAGTTTATCAAAATATATTTTAAAGATGTAAAGAGTGTACACATTGCTTTTTTTAAAACTGTTAAATGGGTTGAATCTGTGTTCAGAATGAATCTATTTGAATCATTAGGTTGAAAACCGACTCTAAATCAAGATATAATGTGATTTTTAGTAATTACGGAATGTATGCTACTGTTTGCTACACAAGCCCGCTACCATTAAAGTTATATATCTTTCATTATTAAATTGGTATAATTCACTCTCTTCACTAGTAGGAAAAATAGTTTATCTATAAATATTTTAAAGAAAATCCCCCAAATCACATATACTTGCCCATAAAGTATCTGGTTGCCATGCTAAAGTAAATACTTGTTACCTTATAGTTGTTCTTTGCTTGGTATTTCAACTTCTTGACTAGGGTTACATCCCCAGATTGTGGATTCACTCGGAAGGTGCCGTCGCTGGACAAAGTATCGTAAGATATTTCTTCATCGCTGTCAGAACTGGAGCAATTGATCGACGCAACGTGTGAAGGAACAGTAGTGTCTTCAAGCAGTTTCACAACGGCAAAATTAGGTTTACAGATGGGGCGTGTTTCGATATGAAAAACTGTTAAAGAACAGAAAAGACAACCCGGAAAAACAATGACGAGAAATAGGTATTTCTGTTTCATAACTTACTTTGTTGATGATATAGTTTTATTTAAATTGCTTGATTAAACACCTATCCGGTAACGTTTATATGTGCACGGCATTTTGTATGATGTGTGTTTACCTTCATTGGAATACTGGACAAAAACCCAGGAACTCAATTAAAATCTTCAAATATAGCTGACAAAGATGAAAATTATAGACTTACCTGCAAAAGTTAAAAAACACAGCACACGCACTTTGAAATTATGCAACACCATTTTTACTAAATTCCTTTACTCCATATGCGTTCAGCAGATATTCTTGCAAATGTTTTTGCCGAATATTATAGATGCTGGTATGTGTAATCCGACACGATAACTCGCGTCATGTCTGCCCTGAAGCTATTCTGACAATAGTTTAAGGTGACACAGATGTCGGCCCTATTTATACGAATGTCGTAAATTACCTGACATACTGGAGCCGCAATGAGTATCGTTGCTGTTCCTATTATTCCTACATTTCCGAATGTTTGAAAAATGAAACAGCCTAAAGCACATTAAAATAATCTTTCCATTCGAAATGTTTGTTCAACAGGTAAATTAAGGTATAGATGTATATAGGATCTTATAAACGTGAATAACACGTAGCTAAACTTTACGGATGTTTACTGTGTTTCTTGCATACTTTTTTTTTCAGAAATTAAATACCATGGGACTCGGTTGTCGATTAATTAAAACCGATGAAATGTCTTATGTTCTATAAAATGTATCTATAACAAAAAGTTATATTTTGATAAAACATTTGGTTTCGATTTTTTTTTTAAACCGGAGACCCAAGCAGCATACTAACTTCATATCGCATTTTTGTATATATAAATACTATCTACCCAGCAACATCTGGGCAGCTAAGGTTAATCAATATTGAGAAATGAACAAAACTGTGATTAAGTGTGTATAGATCAAACGTACCGCCTGGACACGTTTGACCCGTTACAGTAAACAACATGTTGTTCAGAGTAGACTCTTATATACGTGACGTCACACCTTTGAAATCCTGGGGCCAGTCTTAAAATGCATGCGTAGACTATGTGGAATGAAATTGCCATGATATCCAGTAATAAAAGCATTGCAACGTCTTGGTAATTACGTCCAACGTTATATACGCTGGTTATCTATTGACGCCTGTTGTTAAATGTGTCTGGTTATTTATTGACGCTTGCTATCGAATGACTCTGGGTGTCTATTGACCTCTGTTATTTAACGACTCTGGGTATTAATTGGCACTTGCTATTGAACGACTTGACGTTTGTTATTACATGAATCTGGTTATCCATTGACGCTTGCTATTTAATGAATCTGGGTGTCTATTGACACTTGCTATTTAATGAATCTGGGTGTCTATTGACGCTTGCTATTTAATGAATCTGGGTGTCTATTGACGCTTGCTATTTAATGAATCTGAGTGTCTATTGACGCTTGCTATTTAATGGCTCTGGGTGTCTATTGACGCTTGTTATTAAATGACTCTGTGTATCAATTGACGCTCGCTTTTAAATGACTCTGGATTCCTTTAGAGGCTTGGTATTTCAAAGCTAGGTTTCTACTGACGTTTGCTATTTAATGACTGAGTATCTATTGACACTTGCTATTATATAACTAAAGGCTTCTCCTGACGCTCGCTATTTAATGACTGGTTACCTATCAACGCTTGCTATTAAATAGCTAACGGTTATATATCAACGCTTACTATTAAATAACTAAAGGTTATATATCAACGCTTGCTATTTAATGAATCTGGGTATCTATTGACGTTTGCTATTTACTGACTATAGGTTTCTTCTGACGCTCTCCATTTAATGGCTCTGGGCGTCTATTGACGCTTGCTATTGAATGAATCTGGGTATCTATTGACGCTTGTTATTGAATGACTGGGTATTAAATGACTATATGTTTCTACTGACGCTCGCTATTGAATGACTATAGGTTTCTACTGACGCTCGTTATTTAAGGACTCTGGGTATTTATTGACGCTTGCTACCGAATTGCTGTGCGTATCTATTGACGCTTGCTATGAATGAATCTGGGTTTCTATTGTCACTTGCTTTTTAATGAATCTGATTTTCTACTGACGGTTGCTTTTTTAATTACTTTGAGTATCTATTGACGCTTGCTATTAAATGACAGGTTATCTATTGACGTCAGCAGATTCAATATTTCGGTTTATTTTAAAATCATTTAAGTGACAAGGCTTTTAAAACAAACCTAAATATTGAATCACCACATGATCAAGTTTATCTTTAATAGGAGTCTTAAGTTTACTCTTCAAGTTCTCTAGACAAACCTGCATTTGTGGTAAGATTATTGGGGGATAAATAAATTAATATTGAGAACGCCGTGGGCGACATATTTGAGCTACGGCCTGAATTCGTGTTTTCAAGGTGGATAATGCTCATCGCCTAAGATCTGTGATTGACAAATAGCCACCTCTGCTTATAACCAGACCCTTATTCTATTACTCACAATCTCTCTCTCTGTACAATACGTTCGTTGAACTGCAACGTCACGTTACATTATATTAAACAATTTAGTGGAATATTCCCTGTCCAATCTAATTAAAATCAGATCCCCCAAACACTCCCCGTGTTTTGTTAGTCGCTATATTGAGATCTAACGCAAGCACTCTACTTATACTGTTCAATTAGGTCAAGCTGTAAAAATACGTAGTCGGGAAACTTCGGTTCGTCGGCGGAAATCTTCGGCTTTTACAAACCAGAATTGAGAAGCAGCTCAATTTAAGAAACCAATCGACATTGTAAGTGGGGTGATTGCGTTAGATCTCAATATAGCGACAAACAAAACACACGGAGTGTTTTTGAGATCTGATTTTAATTAGATTGACACCCTGTCTTTAATTGTGTAGAAACGTTCAACTTCTAGAATGTTTTACCATCATCAATACAAAAATAAATCACAGAGCATGAATGTGTATGTTTAATGAAAATTCAATTGACACTTTTCTATATGACGTTACGACATGACCCTTCAAAGTATCTATTTTAAAACGTTCTAAGAAAGTTTGATATGGTTGTGATATAACCTGAATATATATGTTAAACACAGGTCAGTTTCTGTGGAGTCATACAGGGAGCTCCATTATGGCTGATCCTTTTTACTTTCAACTGCTGTCAATATAAATCCAATAAATCATTTGAGACATTGATATAAAATTATGTGGTAAGTGTATATGAATAGATTTCAGCACTGATTGTTCAATAGAAGGAGCTGAAATCATTAATTGAACGAATTGCACTTATTGACGTTATCGACTCTATTCACGCGTATTTATGTAGCCATTTATCATCAGAAAAAAGGCTTTATGATTAACACTTACCTTTCAAGGCCGGTTTTAATTTCAACATATCGAAAAACTATCTCATATGACATATATTTGATTCAAAGCTATATTCAAATTGAATGGCTGACCTCAATATACTGGAATTTTCATGATATTCTCTGTACAATTACTTTAGCAAGTTAATCCAGCACAAAATGTAAAATCACCCAATCGGAAGTCCTCGAATTTACTGCGCACATAATCTCGGGTGTGATATCATCGTTTCCATTATGACATGCGTTTTGTTTTAGATCAACTGACCAACATACTCCGTGCTGTGTACACACTTCACAGCCTACAGCTGTTGAGAACAGATAAATCCCTCAGCTACGCTTAAGCCATATGCAACTTGCTATGTTTATGTCAGAGATTGAATATAATGTGCATATTAACACATTTATCACGGTTGAGCGTGGTAATAATATCACAGTAACGAGAATCTCGCGAGTCTTACATGATTGTAAATCCGGCCTAAAACTACCCCTCCTCTATGACAAGCCGTTTTATCACTTCTACCTTTATTCTACATATGTCGAATGGGTTTTGCTCTTATTTTAGTTATATACAATTATCTTTCACATATGTGAAATTCTCTTTTACTTATGTTTAAAACATTTTCACTTATGTGAAAAACAATTTCACATATGTAAAATAAAAATTTATTCTACATATGTAGATTTCTTTTCAACAGATGTAAAAAAAATTTCAACATATGTTAAATATTTTTTTACATAAGTAAAATAAAACACAAAAATCTAGCTATTTCGCATATGTAAGAGCGAATTTCATTGATGTAAAATAAACTTTTACTTGACATATGTACAAAAGTGTTCCACTTGTGTTCCGATTTTTCCACATATGTGGAAATCTTTTTCCACATATAAAGTCATTTATTTTACATATGTGAAAAAGAATTCAACATATGTATAATAAAGATAGAAGTGATCAAATGGCTTGCCCAAATCCTTGCCCACCCTCCAAAGAAAAACTGACAACACTCACTAAAATTAAAAACGAAATAGACTGCTCAATTGGACTACAAAAGCTATTGAAGTGCCTTTTATTATTCGTGATCAAATGTTGGCAGTCATTGCATATTAGCTTATAATTTATATAATTTATTTAAATTGGATCTCGTGTAACTAATAAAAATGAAGTGTTTTACAAGAAAAAATTCACATATGTTGAAAAGAATTTTACATATGCTGGAAAGAATTCTACATATGTAAAATTTATATATATATTTTGTACATATCTGAAATTGTTTTACACATAAGTGAAAATCTTTTTATCATAAGTAAAAAAAATTGCAGATATGTGAAAAAGAATTGTACATAAGTAAAATAAAAGCAAAACTAATTCGACATAATTATGTAGAATAAAGGTAGAAGTGATAAAACGGCTTGCCATGCTGAGCCTCTACATAAACCAGTTAAAGAAAAGAAAAAAAATGTCAGCGAGTTGCTTCAATGATAAGCACCATATAAAACTAAACATAGACAACGTTGCTTTCATAATGAACTGAGAACAGGGAATCTTGTATTTAAAAAAATATTTGTGCCACTATTTGAAGATCTGAACGTCTTGATCAACGACAGTTCTGGTGTTTATTGAGAAATCATCACGAATTGAAACTTTGCGGTGAGTGTCGATTGCCCAACAATAATGGTGAAATACAGTATGAAACTGACTCTATTATTCAAATATGGAAAGAGAACTTCCGTGAACGTAGCCAAAAGCATGTAAATGACACAGTTGACTAGGATTTTGACACAATAGTCATTGATATTATTTTGAAATAATGTTTAATGTTATTTTTAGTTGCGATGGAACAAGGTGTAAAATGTCCCAATAGCCAGTGGCACATATCAGCCAAGAATGCTATAAATGATAAAGAACATATTAAATGGTTTGATTGTGGTTTAACTCCGTACTTAAGGTCAGTTCACTCACATGACGGCGTGCCAACCCAATGGGTGAAGGAAACCACCCTCAACACGACAGAACAAATACATCGCAACCACACGACGTCAGCCAAAAACTTCACACACAGATCAGATCTGTAGTTCCCCCAAATGAGTGATGTATCCGGTGGGAACCAACCGTGCAGTTTGGACAGGTTAAAATGTTGCACACTATTGGTTAAATTGTTTGAAGAAGTAATGTTGTGAAGGTCAACAGTATGACATATTCGTAGTAAAGAAGGTATGTGTCATTTGCGCGAGTCCTGCGAAACTGAAGAAACATTCCATTTTATCAGGTCATGTTCCGCTCTGATCAACGACTTGTTTGTTTGTTTGATTGAGGTTTAACGTCGTACTCATATGTATTTCACTTGTATATCGGTGGATTGTGCATTTCACACTGTTGCTAGCTTAAACACGGTGGAAAACCGAGTGGAAACCTCGTTAAACCATCCCGACCATTGTTTGTGCAAGATATTGTGCACATCATGTGACGCATCCATGAATCTGAGGGCGACAGACGGACTCGTCAGCGACACATCGAAGTAGGATTAATAGGGTGACACGCTGACCACTAAACCGCGGTCCAGGAACAACGGAATACAGATGTTATGCCCTTTATCCGTTGATCTTGGGCTCTCAATCTGTTTTGTATGTCTTCTGATAGCCCGGCCTTGTCTATGTTTATCGCCAATGGATTAATGAGTGGAATAACTTCAAGTATGGCGTCAATCTTCAATTACATGAACAATCTAGTTTTTTATTCTGTTAAAGTTTAAAAGGGGGACGTTTAATGGCTAAATGGTTTTGGCGTGGACACCCGAACCCCCTCGTTAGTAGTACATGTATTTTATCTACTTCGGGATAAAATTCTTCTACTAACAAAGAAAACTAATGGAGATAAATTTATGGAATAAAACTCAGACGGAATGTACATCCTTAGATTCGATCTTCAATGCCGGGCCCTGAATCCTCAAAAGTTAATGTTCGGGTATTATGTGACACAAATATTAGTTGTCTACCCTTTGTTCCCAAACCGATGAACACCGACTTATGAAGACTGCAACCAGGTTCGAACAATAACAGATGTGTTCTGGTTGGCCCGTTTTGGCACGGTTGGAGGCAGCTTAATGTTGATCTGAGGCTATCAGTTTTGTTTGTGTGTGTCTTGTGATTGGCCTGCTTTGTCTTATATTGCTGGCCCGGGGATAAAGGTTTGGGATCTACACGGTTTCCTTGCGGTTTGCGTGAAACATCAGTCATTTTAACTTCACTCCAAATACCATTGTGTACGACTGCAAGTCCAATATATTAAAGTTCTTATAAGTATTGATCACGGCCACCTTCATGTTTACTCGACCGTTCTACAAAGCTATATATAAACGTAATCACCATGTCAGAATTTTTGTTTTAATCCATTTAGAGGTTGTTTCTAAATTACATCGATCAACGAATTGCTTTAGAAACTATCACTCTGCACATCAACAACAAAATAAATCGGGTGACTAAACCAGCGATGTTCTCCCATTCTCAGTGACAAGGGATTTGAGATTAATTTAACCAGTAGATAGTGGACTATTGATAGCCTAATCCAATTATTGATAGATCGTATTGAGTTTGACGTCCCCATTTATCTCTTTCCAGTACTTTGAGAACTGAATTCCTCGGCGCCACCAATATCCCTGTAGTCTTGTTGAAAAGGGTTAATTTAGTTAGGCTGTTTACATTTCTGTAGTAGCTAGTTTAGCTAGCTTAGTAGTACTGAGCTATCCCATGTCTAACTCTGTATTTTAAACAGGCTAATATGAATAGTCCTGAGCTATCCCGTGTCTATCTGTGTATTTTAAACAGGCTAATATGAATAGTCCTGAGCTATCCCATGTCTAACTCTGTATTTTAAACAGGCTAATATGAATAGTCCTGAGCTATCCCATGTCTAACTGTGTATTTTAAACAGGCTAATATGAATAGTCCTGAGCTATCCCATGTCTAACTGTGTATTTTAAACAGGTTAATATGAATAGTCCTGAGCTATCCCGTGTCTAATTGTGTTTTTTAAACAGGCTAATGTGAAAGTTCATGTCGTTCACGGTTCATAGTAATGTTTACTCCAGCTCGATTGTTATTTTATCTGTTGAGGACTACGTGACATTGAAGTAAACGATGCGTTAGTCTGGGATACGCACATTAGAGCAATGTTGATATTATAGAGACAATTAAAGTACTCTCGGTTACGTTTAAGTTGAAATCTTTGACAATCGACTTGAGCCACGATGACAGAAAAACTGTACAATGTACATATTTAACCTTCCAAGTGTTATGATATTATTCAGCGTAACGGTTTGTCTTTCTATCTTAAACTAATTGTGTTCTGTTTTTTTCCCCAAATTTATTTTATATGTTTTTACATTCGCAGTTAATTATTTGTCAGTTATTGTCACAGTGATATAAATAACACTCGCCACAAGTATTATTGCTATTAGGTGCCGGTTTAAAACGAGCTACCCACAATGCCTATTCGGTCTCCTGAGCCCACAGGATAATGGCTCCTTGTTTGCAGAATAGCAATCTTGTCTTTACTTAGCACTGGAATATTAACTTTTCAACATTTTCAAAACACTTCACATTTATGGTTGTGAAAGTGTCACTTATTGTTGGAATATACCGCCGCCATATAAGTGGAATTCCCTTAAGCATGCCGTAAATCACCAATGAATCATCAATCAGCCAAAAATGTAACTTGGCGCCGTCGTTGTTGGTACCTAAACCAATTTGAAATGGTGTATATTATATTTGTACCAGAATTGTACACCTTTGAATGAAAACAAGTCTTTTGAATGTCTTTGTGAATTTACTCTCTGTACGTGTAGCCCTGTATACAAAGTATTACACAGATGTGAAGACAACTCGGGATTCCTGCAGATCTCTTTTCATCATTTGGCCACCATATATAAGATGTCTGCAACGATAGTCGCCAGTTTGTTAACATTTGTTTCGTGGTGGTAACGGCTGTACTATAGTAGCTGAAGTAGGGCGGCCTTGTCATCAGGCTTATTACAAAGACCGGAGAAAATTGATTTGGAGAGGCTGACTAAAGCTCTTAACGACATGTGATCACTGTCAGACTACACATTTAGCGAGTTAAGTCAGACATACCAGAGTAACGCATAACAGAGCTGAATATCTGTTTAATACTGTTGGCGACGGACATATCATACAGTTAGCAAATAGACAACTGGAGCAAAAGACACAGCGTTTTATGCCTTTTAAATCAGTGGTGCGACCTGGTGGATTGATTGATTGATTGGTGTTTTACGTCGTGCTTAAGTTTTGTCACTTATATAACAACGTTGCATTCCATCATCACTTGGCACTAGCATAAACATGTTTCATCAAGGCAGTTTTCTTTGTGTGCATATTACGATTGTTTGTTTGTTTGATTGAGATAAAACGTCGTACTTAAAAGTAGTTTACTTATATGGTGACGAATTGTCTACTTCACTCTGTTCCTTGCCTAATTACTGTGGAAAATCGGGAGGAAACCTCGTAAAAAACACATCCGCGATTGCCGGAGCCACACCGTGTGACTCACACATATACCTAAGGGTCGACAGACGGACTCGATCCAGTAAACAGTACACCAATTGATTGATTAATTAATTAATTAATTAATTGATTGATTGATTGATTGATTGATTGATTGGTTGATTGATTGATTGATTGATTGATTGATTGATTGATTGATTGA
>JAQQZZ010045370.1:0-10259 GCA_030265115.1 Mopalia vespertina | reverse complement strand
AGTCATAGTCTGTCATGTTTGTTTACAATCTGTACGATTTGACAGCGCGTATTAATACAAAATAAGTGAGTGTGACAAAGCAAAATTTGCGACGGTTAATCCTAGGTTTAACGGTCCCAAAATTAACCCAACAGCCAATCAGATTGCAGATACAAACTAAATTGGATTAGAATAAACATTTAACCTGTAATTATATTAGAGTATTGATCAATTAGCCATTGAATGCTTCAGCAGTCCAATGTCACATGTGATTAGTAACAACCGGCATGTTGACTTTTCCGTAAGGACCAATAATGTCTTGTGCACGTATTTAATATTTAAACATTGAAGCCACGTGGTTCTCATAACTGTTTGTATTTGTAGATTTGACTTCGTTGAAAATATACTATTCACATCTTTCTAGATTTTCACAAACTATAACTAATTTGTTTCTGATGCGACCAGGTTTTGGTCTGTGGGATTCAAGAATTACAATCTGAACGATACCTGGTCACTTTTACGGATATCTATCCATGATGATACCAACCTTCACAACGATCAACATAGACAATATTCACACTGCTTTGAACACATCATATGAAGTTCTTAAAACTGAAGTAGCAAACATACTCTTTCTCTTGAGACAGCGGAATCCAAAATACCTCCTGCATTGGTGGCTTTTGGATTAATCTGGATGTCTGCCTGAACTTAACTATTCAATACGTGTGCAGAAAACTGGGAATAATTTGTGTACACTCTAACTTAAACTTGTCTTTGAAATCCTCAGTCACGGAAACACAAGCTAAGATTAATGGCCAGAATCGTACCTAATATAAATTAGATATGAGCTTAAAAGCCCGCATTCAACTATCGCGGAAATGAAGAGAGCTGAAGTTGTCTGGGTCGGACTAAGTGCTGTCTGAACAAAATGTATACATAAAAGCGAGCATGAGATTCTTGTTAAACCAACATGGTCCCTGATAAAATTAAGCTCTTACCAAATACCCAATCTGTATCAATAAGTCCAGTATCTCAGGCAAAATGACGATAACAAAACCTTTCGATCCAACATTGATCCAGTATTAGACATCAATATATTAGTTTTACGGCTTTAGACTTTCACATTCAGTCTATTCTAGTTTTAATACAATAGTTGTTACGTCACTTATCATCGTTTGGTATTTGTACATAGAACACTTTGATCTTCATTAATGAAGATATTATAATGCTCTGAATCCTTGCATTTAATAGAGTTTCGGTCTGAATAAACTAGTTTTGTAATTCGAATATATTCAAATATAAAATGGATTTTCTATTTTTGAGAAACTTGTGTCAATGTTATGTTAGAGATGAATGAACATTTAATGAAGGTCAAAGTTTCTGGTGGTGTTTGTCGTAGTAAACGGAGTATATTTGTTGTGTAAAAAAGCCGGATATAGGGCAGCAGATCGGGCTAGGTCACTCTGACCTGTATAACCAATGTATTTGATTGTCATTACAGCTGGTCATTTCTAATAATGGTAAGTGCCCCAGTCGAACTCCTAGTGCAGATAAGCAGAGGTTTCGAACTACGTGTTAGGAACATCAGCGTTCTAATGACACAGCCATTGGACAGTAAATTACCACATACGGGAGTTTAACCCGGGGTCATTTCAGTAGCGTGCACCGGATGGGTATCTGTACAGTTGTAGCAATTGCTATTCAAGATCGTCCGTAGTCAGATGTGCACAAAATGACCGGATATCAAATAAAGTAAGAAAGTCCAGATGAACGGCCATTGTTAATGAACAATTAACCAATATTTTAAGATCTAATTCAATAGTATATATTGTATTACAGAAATATAAAAACATATTCCCACGGTTGATAATAAGCATGATTTTACTGTTTATTACTGTAAGTTACTGTAACTTTTTAACGATATTCAAATATTGTTTGTTTGATTGACGTCGTACTCAAGGATATTTCACCCATATGACGACGGGTTCTCCATTTCACACTGTTCCTTGTTTAAATATGGCGGAAACTGTGAGGAAACATCGTAAAAACCGCCCATACGATTGTCGAAGGCACATCGTGTTTCCTGTATATACATGATGACTAAGGTCGAACTGGAACCCGTGAACGGTACTTTGAACTAGGATAAGTAGGCGGACACGCTAACCACTAAGCCACGGCCGCTGGCTTAAATAAGATAGCTATGTTTAACTGATGTAGATAAGCGCAAAAGACCTTTACAGACAAGTATAAAGGCAACAGTAAAGACGCGTGGTACATTTTTGTTTTATTTTATCGGTAAATTATTACATAATTTATTTCTCAGACACGTGCACGTGTGTTTGTTCCTAACTACTGTTTAGTAAGCGAAGAAACCACGTTTAACTGTCAAGAAACCATTTAATGTTATATATAAATGAATGGGATTCCATCAGTCTACTTGTTTCTGCATATCAGCCTGTTTGCCGCTAAATCACGAATGGAATGCTTTAACCACGTATACTACTACAACCATCGTTGTATTACGTATTTTGTCTGTACATTGGTCAAATAATTTAAAAAGGGTATAACCACTATACAGTTTGTTCCCTGGTATTCAGGGAAATGCGGACAGAAATATTAACAAGACTGTTGTCAATTAGCATTCCAAGCCTTACTGATAAAGTGACATACACGGTGGTCTGTTCTCCTTGTGTTATGTCCCGGCCTTTATCTGCCATATGGAAACAACAAACAGACTGGTTGACGGAGGTTTTCTCCCTATCGAATCGGAGTCGAATCGAATGATCGGAGCTGCTTCGGGGGTACATTAGGGCTTGCTTATTAGCCAGTATGTTTTATTTTACACGGAATAAAATGGAGTCGTCACCCAAATACACGGGATTTCAAAGAAATATGTCAGATTACTAAACTGAGTTGTTTTATTTTGGCTTCCCGGAGTCAAAACAGTTTCGTCACTACTGTTATTAATATAGTACATTGGTATCACCTAGAAATATATGAGTGAAAATTAGGAGGTCAATCAATATACAATTGGTTGATATCGGAAGTGTGGGTTTGTTAGGGTTTTGTTGTGGCACACAGCATTTATATATTGGTTACCACTGGCTATGCATCGTTTAAGATCAATGTTGTTTTCCAATTGAAGGATCTGGTGTTAACCACTACATTTCAGCAGTCAGAATTCAATGCATTATATTCAAAACTATCCGAAAATGACTACTGATGCTGATTTCATAAATCGTCGCTGCTGGAGTGGACAGTTCGTAATACAATACACATACAACGAAACGCGGCGTCAAATACCAAACAGGTTTTACATACAGTCCTTTGGTAAAAGTGCCTGGCGCATATTCAGTTTCTCTCACTAGCGCGGGTAGCCCATAATACAAAATCAAATATTAAAGTCGTGGTATCTGGTTTACAAAACCGTGCTTAATGTGTCTGTGCAATCGTTTGCTAGTCCTCAGTAAAGCAGAAACATTATTTTCACTGGACATCTCGCCATGTTGTAGTTAACTACATTAAAAGTATTATTATGTATCAACAAACAGATAAAACGGTCGTCTAAAACACAGTTGTAGGGAAGCAAAAGCAGCCCTCAACAAGCCCATTTCTCAATCTAAAACATATTATAAAGATCTCAAGCCCAAAATTTCTAAATACATTTTTTATCTTTGGCAGGCTGTATGGGACGGAAAGTCCTGAATAAAATACACGACATCCATCCTGCTATTGGTCAGAGTTATTACTCCCATGGAATGTCTCGAAAGGTGGTTCTAACGCAATGTCGTATAGGCCACAGTCTCCTCACAGAACAGCACCTTCTTGATAAAGATAAATCAGAACTAAAATGTGAAATTTGTGACTGCGTGTACGACTTCAAACACATATTGGTTGACTGTGTTGACTTTGCCACTGTTAGGCAACAGTTCTACACACTTTCCTCTAAAGGGATCGGTATGTCCCATAAAATTTAATTTTTGCGAATCATTGTAAATAAATAAAATTGACATTGTTTTAAACACAATATTTACAATTTTTAGATCCGAATTTGAACTAATTAATATATTACTATATTTAAAACACTTATGTATGTCCTATTCAGTTCATTTTGTTTCCCTTTTTGATGTTTGCTGCCAAGGGTTCTGCTGATTGCAATTATCTTTAAATATATATATAAAAATAAAATAATTTGACAATGTTCACGCTACAGCGTAGCTGAAATAACTCTAAATGTGGCGTAAAACTCTAATCAATCGGTCAATCAATCACAAGATCGACAGTCCTAAATGCACTTATGTAAAGCTTTGACAGTATGGGTCGCAAGCCACCACGTGTGACAATTCTTACTCAAAACAATTAGAAAATATGTTTAGTCGGCGGTGCACAAAACGATTTTTCGGATTTATTTAGGTCAACCAAAAAAAAAGCTAATGTGAAGCACATATATTTAAAACTGTTCATAAGAATAATCCTCCATTGGAGTTGTAAGTTTGAATCGATGGCGGTCATGTGTGTGGGCTTTATTGTGTCTTATTATTAACCGTAAGATGTGTGGTAATAAGTATCTCGGGGTGTATGAGTTTTACCAGACTACTAATTGGCCAATCACAGCACGACAGATTGCTTGACAGATTTTACGAAAGGCACATTACATTAGACAATATTATCCCCTCGCGAGTTGGTTAGCTCTTCGTATAGTTAGATGTGGTTAGTTGGCAAAAACAGATTGCATCAATCAAAGTTAGATAGGGGAGCAGGTTGATCAATCTGGGCTGGATCGAAAACAGTAGAGAATGATTGTCTGTATATCTCATCAGTTTTAGCTAATCACAATTGCTTCATTGCACAATCCACGTGTTTCTGTTCATGATGCTGAGCCTGGCAGTCATTCATTTGATCATGCAGGCTATATCTCTATTTCTTTTGATGTGTGATGGCAAGTCTTTACGCCGCACAGAAACGAACTTTCATCAATAAATATTACATAGCAGCTATTAAAATGATGTCCATTACTGTGCAGCAAATAAGTACAAGAGCATGTCTACATTCGTCAATAATAGATGAATAGTTAATAGATAATACTTTTATTTGATCGTATTCTGCATGTGTGATTTACTTCGGGTAAAGTACGTAGTTCAATATTAGTCTGGACACAGGCTTATAATTCGACCATTCTATACAAGTAAGCAAAATCATTGTGATTATGAAACATCCGCTGGACTTATTACGAATTGTGAAGAGGCAATTTTGTCTGTTAAACGCATTATATGTCAAACGCATAATTGTGCACAGTTTGGTGCTTCTTCATTTGATTGACCTTTTAACTCAATGGGAGGCGTCCCAAATAATTGCTCTAGTGATAACTGATAACCTGTATTAAATGTTTGTCGTTTTTCATTGTACTAGTTATCTTATCGCTTGTGCCTGGAAACACGGAGTGCGATACTGTTATAGTAATACTACTTAATAATAATATTTATTTGAGACAGGTGTATATATAATGGTTACAATCCAGAGTTGACTGTGGAACATTGCACAATACTAGTACATGATATCCATACATACTATAATGTCATGTGGGCAAGCACCTGTACATACTTTTCTGCCAATGTTGGGTAATTTTAAAGGATTTGGAAGGTAATTGTTCGGGGCGGCTTTCACTACAGAACTCTCACAATTTGCGAGTCACCGTTTAAATGAGTAGGCCGAACGACGTATAATAACCTCCCCAAACGATGGCTCGTTATTTAGAGTAAACATCTAACTAGCGCTAGAACTTATCTTGTAAGCATATTAACGGAGCCCCGTGCATGAATCGCTGTACATAACACGGTAAACAACCATAGGTTTTGTTTTCTCAAGAAAATATACCCATGGGTGAACACAATAGATATTTCCAAGACATGTTTTGAAAACTTGTTAACATCGTTCCATTTAAACCTTCTTATCAATATAAGTTCTTGTTGTATCCCAAAAAATATTTTTGTGCCTTTTGTTTAAAGTTGAACGTTCAAAGTCTGTAATAGTGAGAAAATTAAATCGAAATTATAATTACAACTAGATAAGTTTGAGCCTTTAGCTAAGTTTATCAATCCATTCGTGACGTATTGGAGATTAATGGGAATATGACAGCAGACTAGTCTCCCCACTGGGTTTCATTTTAATATACCTTCATGTGTTGTGGTTCCCGTGATGACTGAAGTTAATGTGTTTACATTGGAATATCTGACTACTCAATAGATGTATTGTAATAGGCTAAACCTTAGGCTGATAGATCAAATGTAGACTTTGTTGATAGCCAATCTCTAAATGGATGTTTCAGATAGTTCAGATTTTGGCTGACTCTACACAGAAACTTGCTTTTGCTCTAAAGCGGTCCATGAAAACGACTTCAAATTTGTTGCATTTTAAAGAGGACAACGTGGACTTTACATAAAAACAATATCATTTTTTTTAAATCGTCTTAGATTTGATTTTAAATTTCCAAAATATATATCTTGTACGTTATACGATTTTCTGAGGTTGACTGGACAAAACACTCCACTGAAATTGTACTAAGAAAAATTAAAGCATTCATTTAATTTGCAATAAGGTTCCAATTTATTATTGGATCTTTAGCAAATTTGACATATTTGTAATGCTGAGTATCCTAGCTTACCACAAAATGTTCCGACCTGTATTGTTCGTCATTATGAGCTTAGCAATATTTGTTTTCCTCCAAATCAACCCAGGTGACCAGGAAAATCTTGGACATCGTTTTCGTTGTTCGTACTTGATATCAACGAATTGGCCGTTAATAAGATGGCCCAGACGAGAGAGTAAGATTAACATCTACACAGTAAAACCAGCGAAAGCCCGTATGCATACTGTTTTCACCATAATGTGTAACATCGTGTCTATGGATGATCAGCAATGTGAAATAAATCCAGCATAGTTTCTCGCAACTTTGGTGCTACCAATATCATGTTTGAACGATGCTTTTTAGTAAGTTTAAGTAATTGTGTTTTAGCATGGGGGAGGAGGGTCTCAATAGTGCAGTTTTAAAGTACAAATAAAAGATTATTATTGAAATACTTTGTTAAACTGTCATTTCAGAAATTACTTAAACATGCGTAAGTGTTTTCCAGATTTTCGACGAATTGGTCCTGCAAGATCGTCGGAAGATATATGTTTTAAACAGACCGTGTCAACGTGCTAATTGGTTTTGTCTTACTCTGTCAATAAGATTGATATCAAATAATTGGTGTCTTAACCTTTGTATAAAACTCATTTCAAGATCAACCCGTGAAAAGCGACGGTATTGACCACAGCAAGTATTATTAACAGTCTCTTTGATCCTTTCTTCTCAGACGTTGATTTATGTAAGTGATCTTAGAACTGTAGTCACTTCAAAGTCTCCCAGTCATTAAATTGGAAGCTAGCCTAATGGGCTTCAGACATGGAGTTCCGTGAATCGGGCTATAATGTTCTATTGGAATTGATGTCCGTACAATGTAGAACTTTCACACGACATTGGCGTATTGTTTATCCTATTTAAATGTGTTCCTAATAAAATCCGTCTATAAGAACCCTGTTTGTAGCTAGATCTGAGTAAAATCAGTGTGCTAAACAAAGTACAGCTTACAGATGTAATATCAAGTTAGTAAGCACCTCAAAGATTACACTCTGAAATCAAACCGGGCCTTTGTACTTTTGGTTTTACTGTACAGGCGATCACGCCTTCGGATCAAAACACGCCCCTTTACTTGTGGTTTAACTATACTGGCTATCACGCCCTCAAATCAAAACGCGCCTCTTTACTTGTGGTTTTACTATACTGGCTATCACGCCCTCGGATCAAAACGCGCCTATGTATTTTGGGGGTTTACTATACTGGCTATCACGCCCTCGGATCAAACCGGGCCTCTGTACATGTGGTTTTACTGTATTGATGATCACACCCTCAAATCAAACCGCGCTTCTGTACTTGTGGTTTTACTGTGCTGACGATCACGCCCTCAAATCAAACCGCGCCTCTGCATGTACTAGTGATTTTACTGTACTGACTATCACACCCTCAAATCAAACCGCGCCTCTGTACTAGTGGTTTTACTGTACTGACGATCAGGTCAAACCACGCATAGATGTACTTACGGTTTTACGGTACTTACAATCAAGTCCTCCAACCAATCTGCGCATCTGTACTTATGGTTTTACTGTACTTACAATCAAACCGTCCAACCAAACCGCACCCCTGTACTTGTGGTTTTACTGTAGTTGCGATTAGAGTACAGCAAGTGGTTCGGATTCGGAGAATGGGCAAAACGAAAACGGCCATGTCTAATAAATTAATTTACACAACTACACATTAACCGCTTAACATTAAGATTGTTTGTTGAATGAGTTTTTAGCTCACTGCAGGGTTAACACAAATAAATATTTCTTCCACGTCTTATACCGAACATCATCTCCCTGATCACGGACATGTGACATTTCCCATTGTGGCTTCCAACTGATAGTAGTCTTTATTATTCGCCATTTATATGTTGTGGTAAGCCCATTGGGGTAGCGGTCGATTTGTTCTGTTACTCTTTATTGTTCTTTACTACGTGTCTATACAGTAGCTGCGTATAGTGGTGGACCGATTTAAGTACGGCTGACCTCTTCTGTGATATCTATAGTGTTCTCAGGTAAGCGTCTACAATAATAAGATACAGTGATGGACCGATTGAGTTGGCAGCATGACCTCTTCTGTTAGATCTACAGTGTTCTCTGGTAAGCGTCTACCATAATAAGGTACAGTGATGGACCGATTGAGTTGGCAGCCGACCTCTTCTGTTATATATATAGTGTTCTCTGGTAAGCGTCTACAATAATAAGGTACAGTGATGGACCGATTGAGGTGGCAGCCGACCTCTTCTGTTATATATATAGTGTTCTCTGGTAAGCGTCTACAATAATAAGGTATAGTGGTGGACCGATTGAGGTGGCAGCCGACCTCTTCTGTTATATATATAGTGTTTTCTGGTAAGCGTCTACAATATTAAAGTATAGTGGTGGACCGATTGAGGTGGCAGCCGACCTCTTCTGTTATATCTATATTGTTCTCTGGTAAGCGTCGAGCGGAGCACCGATTCGGGTGCTGGTTAATCTGTTTGGTTATATATCTGGTACGATGCTGCATATTTACGGCGAAGCGTTGGACCGAGTGGGGTGCTGGCCGGTCTGTTCTGCTACACTATAGTATAACCTGATTCGCTTCAACAATATTAAAAACGAGTGGAACATCGATGGAGATCAGAACCATGTCCACTTTGATCAAGCAGAGATATAGTGTGAAAAGGGGTGATTACTAGAACCTCTAATTAACATTTATTTATCAAAGTCTGGAGATAGGGTGTATGCCTTCAAATTCGTACATTTTCTCTATTTGACCAAACCTCAATTCCCCAGCACCATCGTACCAACTGTCTCTGCAGACAACCACTTTATCATCTGCCTTTAACTATCCATAGCCTGAAGTTCAAGCACCCAGCACTCAGATCTGCAGATTCTTAATGATAAACCAATGGAGCAGAAGTTATTTTCCACTGGATATCCAGTCATTTTGGCGTCCATAGAAACACACTTATTGACAGGAAAGCGAAAGCAGGCACCAGAAGCCCATTTTACAAGCATATAAACGTAGTATAAATACATCCAGCCAAATATTTCTAACAATATATTTCGAGTTTGGCACGTGGCTCGGAAATCCAGAATAATTTCCCCCATATACACCTTGCAATTGAACCAAATGTGTATGCCAATGGTTTAGTTCGGTGACCAAGGTGTCCTAATGTTATATCATGTAGTCCACATTCACATTGATTCAAGATCATCTTCTAGATAAAATTAAGGATTCTATAAATGTGTGAGGGACTAGTTCTATAACAATACTGTCGATCCTCTCAACGTGTGAGGGACTAGTTCTATAACAATGCTGTTATCTTCTAAATGTGTGAGGGACTATTTCTATAACAATGCTGTTATCTTCTAAATGTGTGAGGGACCAGTTCTATAACAATGCTGTCGATCCTCTAAATGTGTGAGGGACTAGTTCTATAACAATGCTGTCGATCCTCTAAATGTGTGAGGGACTAGTTCTATAACAATGCTGTCGATCCTCTAAACGTGTGATGGACTAGTTCTATAACAATGCTGTCGATCCTCTCAACGTGTGATGGACTAGTTCTATAACAATGCTGTCGATCCTCTAAATGTGTGAGGGACTAGTTCTATAACAATGCTGTCGATCCTCT
>JAQQZZ010045359.1:0-10259 GCA_030265115.1 Mopalia vespertina | reverse complement strand
ATAGGTCCTCCTAAACTAAGTTTGCATAACCATGGGGAAACCCCGTTCTGATCGTTCTCCCCAACAGCACAGGCCTGGTATTGAGGAATTAGAAGTGCAATTGTTTTCCACACAGTCAGTTCAAAATATAACTCTCGTTGTTCTCAGTAAAATAAGTCAAGCACATTAGTATTTATTTGTAAATGCTAATGCCTATTCTGTGTAAAATTTAGGGGGGTTTATGCACTCTATCAGTATGTTATACATCAATTATGTCATTTGGAAGGTTTTACATGTCCCTTCTCTGTAGTGTTCTGTTTGGCAGCTTTTAAGTTCTCTGTGCTGTTTGAAAGTTAAGATTTCAGTGCAAATTAACAGGGCTTCTTCTTGACAGGTTTGTAGATCTCTGTTTACTTTTTTATTGCTGCTCGACAGGTTTTAAGTTCTCTGTGCTGTTTGGCAAGTTTTGTTGTTCCCTGTAGAGGTTCTGTGCTGCTGGGCAGGTTTTTATGCCTTTTTAATGCTATTTGACAAGTTTTTTGTTTTGTTGGACAGGTTTTACGATCTCTGGAGTCCGGCCACTGGTTAGATGAAGAGCTATATGAAGTGGGGGAGCTCTTTCCATCTGCTAAGGTTTGTCTACACACAGTACATATGATATTTTAGGGCTTATAAGTTGGAGAGGATGACCTGCCGGCTAAGGGCAGTTTGTTTGGAGTTGAGCAATGCCGTCTTTACTTAGCACTGGATACCAGCTTTATCAAAACACCTCACATTTAATGGTTGTGCTAGGGCTAATCATTGTTGGAATACACCGCTGTAATACACGTGAAATATCCTTGAGCACAGCTTTAAACACCAAACAATAGACCGAAGAAAATGATCGCTGACCTTTAATCCTATCAGCCAAAAATGAAGAAGAGGGTTTTTCAAATTTCAATATTTACAGGAACACAGTTTTGGATTTTACATTTCCTCTATCTTTCCTATGGAACATTGAAGTTGAATGAAACCAGGAGTCTACTGAAATGGCTTGACAGCAAAACTCTCCCCTGCATGTACAGTATACATGCACATTTCAGCGGAATAGTTTTAATCATCGCTTGTTGTATTTTTAAATATCACCTTTTTAAACCAACTCGACATCATAGCACTTAACTTGAGAAAGGCACTTACATTGGGCAATTCTTATTGTTTTGCTGTATTTGTTAAAAATGTTTAACTACAATTCTATTTCAAGTCTTAGGATTGATCCCTGTTTCTAGTGTTAAATATGCTCCTCCAGATGTCCGGGTTAATTACATCTAAACCATTATAAACTCCATGTTTGCAAAATAACCGGCAAAAAGTTTATACAAGTGTTATTTTTCTTCTGACAGCTGTCCAGACTAGAACGTGAGAGCACAGAAGGTGTTTACAAAAAGACCTTTTTCTGCTCGGTTGGTTTGATATATATCTGTAAGAAGACAAAACCTCCGCGAGAACACCTGGTCAGTTTAGTCCATCTGTGCGGTGGACAGGTAAGTTAATTATAAATCTTACTTTAAGCTTATAGATATTTCTGTTTTAAGGTTGTACTTTCAAGCAACTAAATTTACAGACATAGAATATTGGCTTATTCTTTACTTGAATGTTACTGTTGTCTGTGTCGTCTAAAATATTAAGGGCGTATTCTTAGATTTAGGGCATCTATAAACAAAAAATCTTCCCTTTAAAGGTAAAGTTAATACAAAACTCAGTAAATTATATTTGATATTATCTCTTAAACCCCAGATATACTGTTTTAGATAGTAAAGATTTAGACCAGGCAATGCCAGCCTGTAAAGATAAGCAGAATGAATGAACTTCTGACTGTGTATGTGCGGATTGTCATGAACAAGTGTGGACATTTATAGTTGAAAGTACGGTCACATGTTATCATATCTGTTGGGTCACCCTGTGGCCACACTAAATGTGAGTGCAGTAAAGTCAGGACTCAAATAAAAGATACCATCGTCATTCTATTTTTGATTGATTTGAAACCATTGTCAATCTTCTTGAAATTTTAATTTTTTTTTTTCATTCATTCATTTATTTTATTTTTCACTTATGATAGTTGTTTGTTCATTTAATATTTATACATGAAATACCAAAACATCATGGTTGTTTGCTCTCGTATTATTGTTAGGCTAGCGACAGTGGTTAGCGTGTCAGGTTACTGAGCCTCTTTCCATGTGACTACTGACTGCAGTAATCGTTGAGATGCATCAGGGTTTTAACAGGGTTTTATCCCAGTTTTCCATTGTATTGAATTAAGGCAGAGTGTAAAGTGTACAATCTGTCGTGTTATAAGTGAAGTACCCTTGAGTATGATGTTAAGCCGCAAACAAACATATTATTGGTATTTATTAATTTTGAATTCCATAAGAATTAGTATAAGTTTTTTGCTTATGATTTTTATTCGATAATTAAAATCTCATACATCAAAGGACCATCAGGTATATGAGTGAGTCACACGATGTGGCTCAGGCAATCACGGGGGTGGTTTTAACGAGGTTTCTTCCAGGTTTTCCACCCTAATGAGGCAAGGAACAATGTGAAGTGGATAATCCGTCGTCATATAAGTGAAATACCCTTGAGTATGATGTTAAACCCCAATCAAACAAACAAACATACATCAAAGAATTTCTAATCAATAGGTTCTCATTTCCTTCATGTTTTTCAGTATTCATGTATTTGTTATTCATGAGGACCAAATGGAAGAACAACTATTTTTTTTTTATTTTATTGTTTCCTTTTTAAATAAAGTTATTCCACATGAATCAGAATGGAAGAACAACTATTTATTTTTTTTATTGTTTCCTCTTTTGAAAAAGTGATAAGTATTCTACTGGATGACATCAGATCATGTGACATGTCGCTCTCCTATAGTATGTAATAAGAAAGTGTTCTCCGCAATGTTTACATGTTTTACCATGAAAAACATTTCACATTGGTGTGTACATGGATTGTTTCTGAATTAACATAAGTTGTAACAATGATGATGTGCAGTTGAATAACCACTCAATACGGTGTAAACCACTAATCAATGAATTAAACAGGCTTTGATTGGATGGTTTTTTTCTGCTCAGGTAACAACGTGTTTGAGGAAAGCTGATGTGATTGTGGGAACAGATTACCACCCTGATATCATCAGTGTCTCACCCCTATGGATTCTAGGTAAATATGTAGGACTAGGAGCGAGTTCATCCACTGCATTGGTTTGGATAATATCAGCCACTCTTTATAAAAATAAAGTAGACAGAGTTTCCCCCCCTAGTTTGGTCTTTTCTTACCTTCCTCACTAAAGATTACAATGGTTCTTTGATCATCTTTTAGGAGTTCAGAGTTTGTGTAGTGAAGGAAAGGTGGCATTGTGTTTGTAAGTGAATTTTGAGTTGCTACCTAAATAATATGTGCTATTCATTTGGATACTTGTGTAAGTCAAACTAAGATATTAAATAAATTATATATGATTGTATCAGATTACATATGACAGTTGTTCAGTAAGAAAGTTTCCTTTGATATGAATCAGCAATGAAACTCATGACAGAAATAAATAAATGAAGGGACCATTCCTCTATATTTTAAAATCTTGAAATAACCAGAGTTACTTTAAGTGATAGGCAACTAAAGATTGACCAATGAAAGGAGTTGAGATTTAGGTTTCCGCTGCATCAACCCAACCACATATTGATAAAAAAAATCCTATTGAAAAGAGAAATTTAGTCTTTTTGATGATTTAGCTACCTATCGCTTTAAGTTTGTAAAGTACGTCTCAACTTTTATGGATAAGTTAACATCTGTCTATACTTTCTTTCTGTTTGTTTCAGATACCTTGACACAGTTCAAACTCCAGCCATTCAATACTTATCTAACAAGTCAACCAAAGAAACAAAGCAGTCCAGAATTCTGAACAAGTCAGCCAAATAATCAAAGAAGTCCAGAATTCTGAACAAATAAACAGAGCAATCCAGAAATCCGAACAAGTCGGTTAAATAAACAAAGCAGTCCCAGAACTCAGAACAAGTTGGCCAAAGAAACAAAGGAGCCCCAAACTCCGAACAAACAAATTAATCCAGAACTTTGAACAAGTCTAACAAAGGAGTCCCAAACTCTGAACAAACAAATTAATCCAGAACTTTGAACAAGTCTAACAAAGAAACAAAGCAGCCCAGAGCTCTGAACAAGTCAGCCAAAGAAACAAAGCAGTCCCATCCCTGAACAAACAAATCAATCTTGAACTTTGAACAAGTCTAACAAAGAAACAAAGCAGCCCAGAGCTCTGAACAAGTTGGCCAAAGAAACCAAGCCATCCAGAATTCTGAACACATGATGATAGTATTAATAATCAAAATCACTTCAACTAATTAGCAATTTCAAAGCATATATTTGCTGTTTTTTTTATATTCATATTTGGTATGTTGGTTGGTCGGTTCTTCAAAGACTAACAATACTGATTGTTTTTACATCACTGAAATACGATGGAATCATAAATACCCTTCTGTGTTTTTCTTAACAGTTGACAACTAGTGGCTTTTCACTTGTAAAACAAGTGTTTGAACAAATCTAGCTGCTGACTTTTAAGGGTTCAATTCGTGTAATTGCCCTACATCAAGATTTGAAATAAGACTAAAATTTTCAATTAAGTAGACTTACCAGCTTAATACAGGTTTAATATCCTAATCAAATAAATTCTGTATCCTTTTATTAGGTAAACTGGCCCAAAAATGTAAGTTAGAGGACCTTTTACTAAAATTTCCAGTCTACATTCAGGGTGAAAAAGAGAAAAATGGCGGGTTAGCAACCGATACTTGAAACATATTTCCATATTTGTAATAAGGCTAAAAGGGCAATTTCAAGTCTCGTTGGGCATATACAATTTGTCAGGAAGTTCAGTATATCAAATATTATTAGACAGTGCTATTTGAACTCATAATATCCTGTAAATGAAAAAATTGAAATTACACAGTAATTTGGACTCTAATTCCGTATTTCTAAATAAGACTACATTGTATTAGAGATACAGAACTCTGCATCTAGAACAAACCCTGAAAAACGTTCTCGAGCATTCATTTGAATGACTCATGGAGTGATTAAAGATTAAATACCACTGTGTTAGGTTCGCACATTTATTTCAGAGCTTACAAGTCAAAATGTAATGTTTTTGCTCAGTATTACTTTTTACCATTTTTATTGGATTTTAAACATCTAGTGGATGACTGTGGTATCCAATAGGCTAAATTGGCATAGGTGTGGGTGCACCATAGGGACAATTAGGAGTAGTCAATCAGGCTGTCATCCAGAGGGCGTTGGGCATTAATATGGCCCTCTTACCTGAATAAGATATTTTAGACTCCTGCATCGGATGTAAATTATGTAACTCAAAAGGTCTGTTACCCTAAATCACCTCCAATTTCGTCCATAATATGGCTACTTTAAAAGTTATTTTATTACAGTGTAGACAAAGGTAACCCACAATCATATTCTTAAGCGAGTTTCTTCAGTGGAGGATACTAAGACAACTCTGGTACGCTATACCATTCCATGATGTATTAATTTCTGACAATATTTGGGGCAACATTTGCCACAGATCGGCAAATAAAAGAAGTGCATAACCAAGATGGCCCTGGAGTATCTTAGAGTCAATGTCTTGACATGGGAAGCAGAATCCATTTTATTTTAGAATGAGGTAACCCACTGTAGCTAAAAGTAATGCTAGTTGAAATGGTTGTAAACATTAAGTGATACACAATGTTGAAGTTTATAGTTTATTTGTAATTTGATTTACAACTGTGATGGAATAACTTATACATTGTCTGAGCAGACTGGTTATTACTTACCTGTTACCTTATGCTGAGGGCCATTAATAAATTTTCCCTTGTGTGAGGATAGTATACATGCAGGAATTGAATGAATAAGCTGGTAGGTTCCACTCCAGGCTTAAATACATTTTTCATGTTGAAAGGCATTGTAAATATTGTGATATAGAATGTTTTGAACCAGTGCCAATATCCTGATTTGTGATACGAGACGTATTTTACAGTAAATGCTGTATCTTTTTTGTCATAATTTTTAATATTACTATTCCATTTCCATTAGAATAATTTTAGTATTAAGTAAAAATAAATTCTTTATTCTTGATATCAGGATTCATTTTGTTGGTACCTGTATTTCAATCCTGGTGTAGTCAAGCCAAATTATCCTTTTTTTTCTATACTAAAAATATATATGAAAGGACTGCTCAATTCTAGATGAAAATGCCCTCTTATATCAAGAAGATATTTCTGTTAAAGTACTGGTCACCCACAAAATGGGCTTTAGTTGTAAAATAATAAAATTATTTCAATTTAACAAAGAGAACATCATGAAGTAGTAGCATTGAAAGCTATTATTGGAAGCCAAAAAACCCAAAACAAAAGCCAGTATTATAGAAGTATTTAACGACAATGACGTTAGCAATCTCTTACGAGGTTCCCTATCTTGTGATCAATTCGAGTATTGTATTCTCCTTTTGAATGTTGTTCAAATCTTATACTTTTTGTATTATTCAGAAGTGCAATGTTCATGACTGATAACACTTTAAACTACCTCCTGTACTGTTGTTTTAAATATGTGTTAAATATGGAGATGTAACTATTACTATTGTATTATGATAGAATGCTCAATGTCAAGGTCATAGAAGAGTGGGTAATACAACTGAAGTGGGAGCGGGTCCTAACAGAGGGGGCCTTCTATCACAGAGCAATAGGCAAGGATTCAGGGCTGGCCTAGGCCGGGAAAGCTCTAAAAAGTGTAGACTCTATATGGCACGTTTTAACACAAAATCCGATTTTAATTTTTATATTTTCAAATAAGATTTATAATTGAAATGTTTTCAATGACATGACCCCCCCCCCCCCCCATTTCTATTTTGGCACAGAATTAGTTATAAATTTAACACATACAATGTATTAATCATCCATATGGGACTCTTTATCTCTTTGGCGAACACAGGCTTGACTGTATGAATAGTGTCTTAGTGTAAATATATATTTATGTAAGTCATTGAACTGTTCTTTGATGTTAAATAATAATAAATTAATACAAAAAAGCCAAGTTCTTTACTAGTGGATGAACACTACAAACTTGTAGTGATAATTAAATGTGGCAAGTAGTTCGAAATTTATTCTATAAGTTGACATATCATTTCAAATGGCCATCCTCCTTGTTAATTGTTCACCAATCCTGTCTCAAAGTGTACGGGAAAATTTTTCATCGATTTAACAGCTATTTCTCTAAGTAGAGTTTTATCAGAAAAATGTCTAAACATTTTTTAAAAATGTTCCCAAAGTAAGCGGCCAGAAGATATCAGGGCCCTAACTAGTGGAGGGGCGCGGTCCACCCACTCCATTGCAAGTGCAGCTTATATGAGAATGGAGGGTAAGACAGTGATTATGAGAATGTCACTCGTCAAAAAATTTATAACAGTATTTTCGTTGTTTTGGGATAAAATTATAGGTTCAGCAGAATAAAATAAAGGTCTGTAGTTTTTCAGCAAACAATGATTTGAAATTTTTAACATTTTGTAACATTGCAGGAAGTGACTTACAGGAGGAAGCTTTTTCTAGCCCCTAGTGTTCTCAGAGCTGCAGTGAGGGGCGTCTTTGTTTTGCCTCTCCTGACTGTTTGAGGCTTTTGTTATTGCGATGTATATGGTGGTGTTTTCTTTACTTCGCACGTTGTGATACGAGTAATATAATGGCATAAGATCACATTCAAACAAATGATGTAAGAAAGGTTTCCAAACCGTAGTGATGGTCTGTTGTAGATAATGATTTCTATGATTTATCTGCTTATGTACTTCACGTCTTGTGTTGGCTATCTGAAATGTGTTATTTGATAATTGTACTTGTTGATATTTCTTTGAAGGGTTGTACTCCGCATTCTCCTGTGGTCATTTTGAAATAATATGCAGCTAGAATAAACAAATTTTATTTCATTGTTCCTGTATTTAGTTATAAGGGTGATTGTGTATTAAGTAATTAATTAATTCTGTAAGATAAATTTAATATACCAATCTGATTGCATCTGACTTTGGAGTCATTTTTGTTTTGTTGTGGCTCTACTTACTCATGGACAGACTTGCTAATAAAGCCAGTTTATATGAATAATTAGTGTTTATATCATTTTGTTTACACATTTAAATATTGTCTGCTATTGCCTAACACTAAATTATAAAGATAAAATATAGATATATAATATACAGATAGCTAATAAAATTGAATTTAAAAAGAAGTCTTACCAACAACAAAGAATGGCAGAAATCTCACTCCTGAAGATTGGAAGTATAGTTTTAAAACCGACAGATAAATCCTTTTCTCTCAATATACAGTAAAACTAAATACCCCACTGTTTCATTCTTCAACTAAGTCAACTACGCTCAAAAGCTCCAGTCACCAGTCAATCTACATCCTCATTTATAATAAATCTATACTATCATCTATTCACATCAGTGGGAGGTAACCGGAGATCAGTTTTTGGCACAAGATTATCTACATCCTGGCCCTTTGTAAGATTTTACATTTTTACAAAGTAATTTCTGCTTTGTTGTGGTATCTTTAAGTGCACATGTTCTCAAATGTTTTCATGCTTAATGTTTTTCCGTCCTGGTTTGTATCTATTATTTATATTGCATTGCGTCATGTAAAAGTTCCCACACTAAAGTTAATAACTGATTTTTCTCTGTTTTTTATTATTATACAAAAGTCACAATAATCTAACTCGTTCTTTATTTCCTGACGTTTAAATCAAGTTTTATTCGAGTTTCTCGCCCGAGTTGACACGTTTAAGTTATCTCCCTTTGCAATAATAAAATTAAAAACCCCGTCAGAAAAGAAATACTACAGGTAGGTAAAATACTAGTTATTGTTTATACTGTATCTAAAAAAAAATCAAATATATGTTTTGAGAGATCGATTTCCAATCTTCACCACGGGTAATTGAGATAGGCGGGCTAAGACGGAGGAATTAGCTTATTTTCGTGTATCCACATCTAAGGAAACCCTTTACTTAACCCCTATGTACACCATACCATTAATCCACGACATTTCCTCAAGTGAAATTTAGTATAGTTACGCTCTAATGTGGCGACAGAGCCCTGTGTTTTCAACTTTCTGAGATTCCGATAAATTGGGGCTGTTTGACACGTCTGAATTGAATTTCGTTTTCTTCTCGTCAAACAGGTATACAGAGATATATACAGGTATGCAGTCGTCACTGTTGAAAATGACCTCAGTAATTGAAGCATATTTCGTTGGAGCATGTGTCGCCGGAGCAGTACTGTATACCAACCTATGATTGTATATACAATTTAACGAGACACGTATTCGCATTGACATACCTGCCATGCTTCGCCGCTTGTAAAAGACCGGGACACCAACAGAGGAACTTTTGGGAATAACATAAAACTCCAATTCAACAAAAACAGCATTTAAGACTATAAACACGTATAAGTCTTAAAAATATAATAGTTTTGTAATTTTTATTAAGATGAGACTATTATAGTTATGTGCAATTCGCTTAAGCGGACTGTTGAGTTCCTCCTGTTGTCCATGTTCTCTCAAATCTAAGGATCTACAGAAAAGCCGAACTGTTTTGTGTTGTCTTAATATTGAGTCAAGTGTTTGCTGCCGTTGACGTCGAGGGTATTTTCTTCACCCGTTAAACATACGGTGTAAAAACCCCAATCAAACAACAAATTCGTTTTAAATGCTGAATGTGAAGCTGTCACTATGTTACACAAGTACCAAAGTAAACACAATGGTCATATAGTAATATTGAAGTTTTATTAAATTTAACAATGTTTGCAGCATTTATATGTATTATACACTTATTCGCCACAGAAACAGAAATATATAATATTATATTGTTAAATTCGATTAAGCGCCTATTGTCTCTGATACAGAGAAGCAATAAAGAATTTGGCTTTGTGATTGGTCAATACCAGAAAAAATATTCGTACATTTTATATTGATCAGAACCAGCACTGATTCCCAACCCTTGTTTCTGAAGTCTCTTTTCTGAGCTCACGTGACAAGCATCTATATCGACTCTTGAACTCGTCAATGTTCACGTAACATCCCTGTAAAGAAAGCAAAAATTTCATTAAACATACACTGTCAAGCAAATGATAATGTTTGTAAAGATTAATCATATGCTAGGGCACGGTTGTGGCCTAATCAAAACCGACGAATCCTCCCAAGTTCTACAGTTTGGCCACA